>CM029603.1:63940689-64162111 GCA_017311375.1 Mytilus coruscus | reverse complement strand
CCATGTCGGCCATCTTGGTTCGCGGGCGGGATCATCGGACACATTTTTAAACTAGATACCTAATGATGATTGTGGACAAGTTTGGTTAAATTTGGCCAAGTAGTTTCAGAGGAGAAGATTTTGTAAAGATTACAAAATTTACGAAAATGGTTAAAAATTGACTATAAAGGGCATAACACCTTAAGGGGTCAATTGATCATTTTGGTCATGTTGACTTATTTGTAGATCTTACTTTGTTGAACATTATTGCTGTTTACAGTTTATTTCTATCTATAATAATATTCAAGATAATAACCAAAACAGCAAAATTTCCTGAAAATTACCAATTAGGGCAGCAACCCAAAATGGGTTGTCCGATTCATCTGAAAATTTCAGGGCAGATAGATCTTGACCTGATAAACAATTTACCCCATGTCAGATTTGCTCTAAATTCTTTGGTTTCAGAGATATAAGCCAAAATCTACATTTTACCCTATGTTCTATTTCTAGCCATGGCGGCCATAACATAATCATTATTTTCAACCTGCATATGTATGTGATAGTTGCCGCTGTACATTAAGTTCTACCTTGTAACATTATCCTGGCTACAAGCTACTAATATTTGATCTTACTCTTAAATTCAGCGTGTATAGCATGTAGCAGTGTAAATATATATCAACAACATCCTACTTTTGAGGCTAAATCAACGTTCATTGCGACACCATGGATTCAGTATTCCTTTCGTAATATCAATGATAAAACGCAATATATGATTGTCATGTAATCGATAAAAAATAAAAACATCACGTTAAAAACTGCACGACTCCGAAGCGCATTTCTGGATTTACCTTCATCAGGAACGATCAAAAGCCGAATATATGAAGCCAATAATTTATAAGAACTGCAATAGTTGATTAAAAGATAAAGATGATTGTTCAAATCTGTACATTCAATAATTTCATCTGCCTACATGATTGCAGATAATAAAAGTCGTAAATAAAAAAAAAATCTAAAAACAAATATGAGGGAATACACGCGTATTGAACCATTGTATGCCTTAACGTACAGTAGAAAATATATACATACTCAACCCTAACATACTATTTGGCTTACTGCGAGTTGATCAGTTTTCGCTGTTACTCATAAATGATGGGCCTTTGGAATACATCATAACTGTGTATGTTTTAACTTAATATCTGCATATCATAATCAGAGTAACAAATAATGATCAATAAATATTGTTTGCAGTAAACCATATATGACATCTGAGTTTATAAACATGGTTATGTGCACAGTACTTTTAAAATACTTTGTAAGTTCGTCTTAATACTCGAGATACGATCATCTTTCAAAAGTTACGACCATCTTGTGTCGGTTACGACCATCATCCAAAATACTATAGTTGACGTTACGACCATCCTCAACATTTTAGTTACGACCATCATGCTCGAATTTTTGAATGACTATTTTACGAAAATTCGAATGATTTTATGTATCAAATTTTATTTCAATATCAACGCACTCACGATTAGTGTGTACGAGACAAGCGGTTTGGCTCAAATAAACCGTTTACTGCACGAAAATAGGAAAAGAAAAACTTATCTCTAGAGTTGTCTTGCATTTTCGGCTAACCGTAACTTTACGCTTACCACCAGTGAATATAGGATGACATTAATCCTTTTATACTTCTTTGTATGAATGCAGGTTATATCCTGGATAAACAAACTCAGATGTTACCAAAATTCAGCAAAAATAGAAAGTCATGAAATGTATGTTAGGAAGGACTTGTTTAAATGAGATAGGTATTATTACAGCATTATAAGTAAAATAACAAAAATACCGAACTCCTAGGAAAATTCATAACAGAAAGTCCGTAATCCGATGGCAAAATTTAAACCTCAAACACATTAAACGAAAAGATAACAATTCATATCATATACAGCACCATCACACTGATAATATGAGTTGTAAATCACCTTCCATTTTAATTTTGAAGTGTGTAATATACAGCACCATCACACTTATGATGTGAATTGTAAATCGTTATTCATTTTCATTTGGAACTGTGTAATATACAGCACCCAGTGGCGGATCCAGAGGGGCATAGAGGGCGTACGCCCTCCTTTGCATGCACATTTTTTTTTGGTAAAATGATCATTTAATCAGACTAGACTTCCTGACCTTTGCCATTTCCCGTGTATTTAATTTTAATGCGACAATTCTTTACTTATAAAGATAGCTTTCGCTCGTATTTACTGTAATATATTATTGATTATGTCAAAGTCATGTGATTCTCTACGGTGGAGTTGACCAGTTCGTTGAAAAAAATGTCACTCAGTCATTTTGAAATTCAAATTACAGTAACACATTGCTTAGGCTGAGGCTGAGGATGACAAGCATGACGCCTTCAAAGCGACAAAGTATTGAGCAAGAACGTATTGACTTCTATTTCACAATTCCACCCAACAGAAAGTAATACATGTACTCTATTACACTCTCATGAAAACAAAAGTTCCACAGCAATATTATTTACCTACGAAAACATGTTTAACCCCACACGCCCCAGCCCATTAATAACAGAATAGTGACCCCAGTCAGTAAGCTCTAAATATAGATTTAAAGTCTAAGGTACGGACCATTTGATCTGAGGGGCAGTCTGAGATATTTTAGAGAAAAATTCTCACCCTGATTTTTGCCTTAAACAAAAATTCTGGCCGTTTCTGGATTGAAAACTATAATCTTGTCAACTTTTTGCTATTAGAAAAAATATTTTCAACAGAATTATTTAGCATTAAATGAACATGATGAATAAAAACGGGCGTAATTTTTTTTTTGGGGTTGCATGTGAATCCCATATCTGACCGGAATGTCTGTTTCGCCGAACTGATATACTGAATATTTTTCAAGGCCCGACTGCAACCTGCCTGCTGGTGTGGCCTATATGTCTCCATGTGTCGACCGTCATTCACAACTTCATTGTCATTTCCGACTCATTCGTAGCCTTTGGTTGATTTGGAACCCTCACTTCCCTTGTTGGGTGAAACATTTCAACCAAACATTTGGATGAAAATTGCATGTTTGTCTTTTTTCGTGTCGGTCGTATTGTAAATTTCTTTGAATAACCGTATATCTTGTTTACAACAAGAAATCTGTGAGGTTATGCTGACTAACCACACAACAAACGAGAATTTTCCATGTCCATTTTTTACTGACAAATCCCACATCAAATATATTACTTAGTACATAGCTTTGGATCCATCCAATCATTTCATAATAGACAATTGATGGAGAGAATACGGCACCAAAATGTCCAACTCCTACACTTTAACTATAAAATGCATTTTACACTTATTTTATGTTTTTAGCCAAAAAGGTCCAAACAATGTTCGACTCGCTCCGCTCGGCGAACTTTAATTCTACGCCCCTTTTCCAAAATCCTGGATCCGCCCCTGGCACCATCACTCTGATAGTGTGAGTTGTAAATCACCTTTTATTTTAATTTCGCAATATGGGAAATACAGCACCATCACACTGATAATATGAGTTGTAAATCGACTTTCATTTTAAGTTTGAGGTTTAAAATATACAGCACATCACACTGATAATATGAGTTGTAAATCACCTTTCATTTTAATTCTGAAATGTGTAATATACAGCACAACACACTTAGTCTGATACTATGATTTGTAAATCACCTTTCATTTAATTTTGAAGTGTATAATATACAGCCCCATCACACTGATATGAGTTGTAAATCACTTTTCATCTTGATTTTGAAGTGTGTAATATACAGCACAATTCCACTGATAATATGAGTTGTAAATCACCTTTCATTTTAATTCTGAAATGTGTAATATACAGCACAATCACACTGCAAATGTAATTTGTAAATCACTCTCATTTTAATTTTCAAATGTGTAATATATAGCACGATCACACTGATAATATGAGTTGTAAATCGCCTTTCATTTTACGTTTAAAGTGTGTAATATACAGCATCATCACACTGATAACTGGAGTTGTTAACCACCTTTCATTTTAATTTTGACGATTGTAATATACAGCACAATCACACTGATTATCTGAGATGTAACTCATCTTTCATTTGAATTTTAACGTATGTAATATACAGAATCCACTGATAATATGAGTTGTAAATCACCTTTCATATTAAATTTTTCGAAAAAATCTCTCAAAAATGCTTCGAGTTTTCATGAAACTTTGGTGACTGGTTTGTATCTATTAAAACAACCTCATTTATTTGTTTTTGTAAATTTCTGAAGACATTTTGTTATGAAACTTTCTTTTTTGAAAATGTGACTGGCGTATCATGCACTCATAGCGCAGCTTTTAATTGAAATTGTTTCAAATTTTTCATGTTGAGGTCTTTTATAGCTGACTATCCTGTATTGGTTTTGCTGATTATTTAAGGGCATATAAATAATTGCTTAAATCCACTATATTTGGACTCATTTGGAAAGTTGTCCCATTGACAATCGTACAAAATGTCCTTTTTTATATACATTAAATATTCATCGCATGACAAACATGCTGGCAAAATTACCAACTTTAGATTCTGATCACTTTTGGAATCTATTGTATGTAAATTGTATAAGTTGTACAGAGTTCTAGATAAATGTCACAGAAACCTTAATTTCATATTTTGGTTTTCTTATCATTCAGAAGCCAAAATGATTTTTTAAAATTTTTATATGAACTCAAGTCAATGTTGAGCATTATAAATTTCATGCGTTCGAAGCGCTTTTCTGAATTTCCCATCGCCAGGAACGCTCAAAGCCAAATATTTTAAAAGCCAAGGATGCATAAGAACCGAAACAGTTGAAGAGCTATATGACCTAAAAATATCCAAATCTTTTAAGGTCAACATTGCATAATGGAGTTAAAACCTTAGTTTCTGAATAATTTCAAAATTTATAATCGGACAATTTTAGAAAGGTTTGTTATAAATCATGTCAGTACCGAAGTACTGACTACTGAGCTAATGATACCCTAGGGGACACAGCTTATTGAAACTTTCTCATTTGTATTTTATGTGCATACAAGTTATGAAGCATCCAGATCTAACTGAAATATCAAGATATATATACAAATAGTTCACGGGACGTCTCCAGATTGTAATTTATGTCTCGCATACTGTGCATGACTTTTGCAAGACGGACATATACACACTACTGTATCAAAAATAGTTCATCTATTGTTTATATTTGGAAACGGGCATACCTGTGAAAACTTTACATTGTCAAATGAACCATTAAACTCAGGTCAAAATCAGATGTACCTTGCAAGTCATGTGAATAGGTGCAGAGCCAAGATTTTAGATAGCAGGACAAAAGTTACAGGATATTTGTAGAAATTCTATGCATTTGTCATATAGATATGAAGCTCCATATATCTGCCTCAAGTACAAAGTTGGCATATTGTTTTAAGTATAAGACAAACATACATACCTTACAATTTTTTTTTACATCATTGAACGATGAGAATAGGGTCAAGATCTGAATAAACCTTCAAGTCAGACACATTCATCTTACAATCATTCCATACACTAAATATAGTCAACATACTGCCTATAATGTGTGAAAAAAACTGAACTTACCACACACAATATTTAACATTGGCAAATAAACCATGATAATGACGTCGAGGTCGAATATAGTTGGCTATTAGTATTAGTTGCAGTATCTGAAAACGAAAATTTGAACTTGATCCATGAAATGACGTCAAAATCTGGTGAACTCTGGACATGACAATCTAAATGTATATACCATAGTTGTCCTTTCAATCAGAATTCAGTGAGAAAAACTAGAACTAAGCGATCTTGTGACCACAGATACTAAACCTGCTGAAAAACTATGGTTAATGAGCAGTTTCAACTTTCAGAGGATTTGGTTAAGCAGCATTATCATAATCATCCTAACATCATTTAGAAATAGTGTATGAATTCTACAAATCAATTTTGGTTAAAAATCCTAGGACATACTTTTCACCAATCAGCATTCATATGGGAACTAACTGTGTTCCTTCTTTTTGATGGCTTGTTCCTTTATCAATATGAGGCAGACATCATATTGGAGCTTCCCATGACGAATTCAAAGAAGCTAGTATTATCCTGTAATTTCAGGTTTTGTTAAAAGTTATCCTCACACAAGTACTTTAAAAGTCGCTATGTTGAATTCATCTTTCCCTTGGAACTTGAAATAGAAATTTATCTATAGAGTTAAGTCAGCCTCATAGCTTGTCTTGCATATACAAACTGACAATTGATAGGGTCAGTTGAGAACAAAATTTATGACAATAGAAAGGATTTCTGCTTCCAATTGGGAGCTTTCCATTTCCGTGTAGCAATTTTCCAGCATTGCCAGCATAAGATGTATTTATCTTATACAAGTTGATACAATGTTCTACAGCTTGTGTTTCCTATAATAATTTCCTTCATAAAGAGTAGCTGCTTAAAAAGTAGCTACCGTATTGAAGTTTTACTGGAACCATCATGATTTGAATATGGAATATCTATGGGACAGATGACCATGAATATGCACCAACTGTCATAGCTACTTTCCTGTCTTATGTTCCTTGACCCTTACACCACAGAGTCAGAATTAACAAAAAAAACTGTAGTTGAAATAGCAACATTATGTGTGCCACATGTGGAGCAGGATCTGCTTACCTTTCCAAAGCAACCGAGATCACCCCTAGTCTTGTTAAAAAGGAGTACTCTTGTTTCTGTTTTTAGAGTAATTCTTTGCAATACTTGATTTTCTAATGTCTATGTCTACCTGTAACAGTTCTTGTATATCCTTTGTCCCAAAATATGTGTTTCTTTTTCAAAATTTCACAATTAGTCAAAATTTAGAAAATTTACATATCATGACTGATGGGTTTATGAATGACAACCGTGACATTTATCAACACTAGTAAAAACACAGAAATAGTAACATATTTTATATTTATTGGTAAAGCTGCTTTTAAATTCAAGTCATCTTTGGGGACTATTTCTGCCATTAGCATATAACTCAACAGATTTTTTTTAAATCTAAAACTTTTTCCCTGTACATGCTATATGCATGATATGTACATACTTCTATCAATATACTTTTCTTACTGGCACCAAAAGTAGAAATACCCTGAACAAACTTCTATTTATATAATAATTGAGACAACATGTCCACAACAAAAATGCTTGTCTGAATCATTTCACATGATAAGGGATTTCAGGTAATGGGATGCCATTTGATATTCTGCATGAAGGGACAGAAACATTATTTTTTTTTGGCTGTAATAATTCGTCAGTCCTTGTGAAGATTGAATTCGTAAATTGTTCATTTTAATTTCTGCTGTTTGTGAACTACTTGCAGCATTTGTTTTTAGTCAGCAAATATAATTGTCCTTCTGCGGGGTTGAGTCAGTTATAAGTTTTCCAAATCCTCCTCTTCCCTCACCCTGCAT
This sequence comes from Mytilus coruscus, assembly GCA_017311375.1. Taxonomy (NCBI): domain Eukaryota; kingdom Metazoa; phylum Mollusca; class Bivalvia; order Mytilida; family Mytilidae; genus Mytilus; species Mytilus coruscus. The sequence continues at coordinate 64,154,665 of CM029603.1, read as the reverse complement.
ATTAAATGGTTGTTGAAAATTATTTCTTTATCCTTTAAACTTTTGTCCAAACTGGGGGGAATAAATTTCTTAAAGGTTTAAACAAATCTGATTTAAAAAATTAGCACAATTTGTATCATAAAAAGACAACTCTTCCAAGGTCAACTGGTAAAATTTAAAAAATGAAACATATCTATACATTTTATCTTCATTATATGAATGTTATCAGGACTGCCTAGACACGAAACGACTTTCACTATTAATCCAAGAAACTGCATACACAGGGCAAGACTTTTACCATTTATCACAGTAGTACAAAGTAATCAAAAAATTCTATCTTAGCTGCATGTATAAAAAAATGTAAAATTAACAAAACAAAACAAAAATACTACATCGTATTTTGTAAAAAAATAAATATAATGCATGTTTATTTACAAAAGTGAGTACAAATGAACTGAATCATCTTTCCTCCAAAAAATTGATATTAAATGAATGACTGTTTAATGAGGTTTTATTAACAGTTCAATCAGGTTTAACATTCCTTGAATTACAATTCAATCAGATTTAACATATAGTATTTACATTTCAATAAGGTTTAACATACACTGAGAGTCAGTTGGTTCAGAAAAACATATATTATTAACAGTTCAATCATGATTTACATTTATTGATTACTTGACTAGGTTCTGCATATATTGATTAACAGTTTTATCAGGTTTAAAATTCATTGTTCAAAACAAAGTTTAACATATCAGATGGAGTACTAGTTAGATCAGGTTTAAAATGTTCACTGTTATAAATTAAAGAAGTTGTAATGCCTTTTGAAAATTAAATTCACAACCAATAAACTTAATCATACAAATGACCAGTAAATTTTTGGCAAAATTTAAAAATTTTTATGAGATAAAATGTTGAATCATTGCATGACTACTTGTTACAAATGGGCCAGATTAATTAATATATTTGAGATCATATGTGAAAGGCGATTGACATTTAAGTAGTGCATAATAAAGAAACGAGAAAAATTAAGACTCAAAAACACAAAATTTGAACATATTTTGATAGTCTAAAAGTTATTTTAATATATTTACATTACCATGGTTACAGAAAGTAAATTTCTTTCTGAAAAAAAAAAATCATCTTTAGAAATAAACTTCCCCAACATAATGATATCAAACCATAGAATAAAACACATATATCATATTTTCATTAACATAGACAAATTCATGATTATATATAACTTTAAAAATACAGTTTAATAGTCATAGATAACAAAGTCCTGTAGTTAAGAAGGAGTTATGGGTATTCTAATTCTTGAATGAAATTATTGATATTTTAAAATGAAACATTTAAATAAACTTAAATACTTAAATCTGTCCTGATCTATAGACAATTTTTGATAAAAAATATTCAAGGAAGAAGGCGGTTACCACCATTCTCCAATCCAATTTTTTCGATTCTATGTGTGAATTTGTCAAACAATCAACATACTTTTCTATGAAATGTCCAATGTAGTAAGTACTGATAAAGGATCTAAAATTGGATAAATAAATTGTATTCTAAGACTTTTCATGAATCAGAGTCCAACCCGAGAATTTTTTACAGAGCAAAATTGATAAAATAAAAAATCTCTTTGTTTTCTAGTATTCAGTTATACTGACATTAAGATTTTTCAATTAATATTAATATTTTGTATAAAAAATTTAAATTCTAACAAAAGAGTTTAAACATTTTCAATAAACTTGGGGTCAAAATTTTCTGTACCTAACTCAAGGGGAGATAACTTTTAATATCGTAAATGTGTTTGTAATAGTCAATCTCCTTGATAATTTTAAAGTGTGAAACAGAATTAAAATAATCTTAGTTACTTAAAAGCTTATGTTATAATTATGAAAAAGGGTAGAAACAAACGTTCTAGTGATTTTTTTAATAGTTATGTCCCTATACTGAGGTCTACCTCTTTAACACATATCTATTTGATAAAACCAGCAGTTGAAGTAAAGAATATTTGCATAAACAATATACATACCAAATTAACAATTTCAAAGATCAATAGGTGTAAAAAAATATTTACAACTTTTTGTAGTTAAATTGCATAGGTATTTTAAACTATTTAAATGGTTGACTTTTCAAACATGTAAAAAGAGTGGAAATGGCTGTACAGGATTTCAAATATCTATAAAATAAAGAAACAAAAGTGGTAACATTTTGATTTTAAAATTAATTGAACATTTTTCTAATGAACCACAATTTGAATGCTAGTAAGCTAATTTCATATCCACATTTTCCCACCAAGGTTAGTAGGTTTCTCCAATGTTCTCATGAAAAGAACAAAGTGTTACATATAAATAAATACACACATGATGCACATGTATATATATTTGAATGTTTATATATACATAATTTACACATAATTAAAATAAACATCATTAAAATATATTCATCTCAAGTAACACAATATTTTAATAAAATCATTTATGTAAACATAGTTTTTAAACAATAAAATAAAATTGTTCAGCACTGCATTGTGCAAAGTTTCTTTAATATCAGTTTTGGAATGGTTTATTGGTTTGCCTAAGTAATGCTTATTTTTCACTCAACATTTTCTTATTAGCAATGATTAGCACTATGTTTCTATGCATACTAGTCAGCCTTTTTAAATGTTTGATCAGACTTCAATTCTAAATACTTTAGAAAATAGTTTCTCTTTCTTTCCATTTTGGTAAAACCTTTTCTCTCAATACTCTATCCTTCATCTTTACACAGACACGGAACTCAGCATTTTTTTTCCTGTATCAATAATTTTTCAACGAATATTTTTCCATGATTAATTACTCCGTAAACTATTTGCTATACATCTTTGTTATTCTACTACAATAAATCGGACTTGCTATCTAGTCCATTTTATTTGTTTTCAATTGAACAAAAATTAACATCAACAAAAACATCTCTCCTTCCATTCAATTAAAGTAATTGAACGCGGTAGTCAACTCATATATTCTTTTTACAGATATCATACTTTAATCATTTCCTTTTCAAGTTACGAAATACTTTTACGATCCATACTTGTTTAAAATCACAGTATCACTTCTTTATTATTAAGACTAGGCTTAAAATAAGTTTTTTTCAGAATTTGATAATTTTCGTAACTGTTTCCTTCAGGTTACAAACAGTCGTCCCAGACGAGCTGAGATATTCAAACAACCATTAAATACCATATCGTATCTTCCCTCTGTGATTTTTCTGATAACATTCCTTCTCTCGGCATCCTCAATTAAATTTCTCCATGCCAGGTCACCTCTCTATAAAATAATCAACACTTTTATTATACTTTTGCAATAATTAAGGAATGGGAGTAATATTTTTCCTGTCTATGAAGAAATAACATCAAAAATGTGTTGCACACTGAATAACCTGTGTAGTGTGTTATTTAAAAGTTTGCACCACATTTTTGAGGATATTTTGAATAGACAGAAAAAATATTAGTCATTCCTTATAATTAACTAGATATCATTGAGATGAGAGCCATCTCTGTGGGCCCTGCTGTGAATAATGTGTGGTAAAAAAAATTGGACATAGGGTTGTCAACTGAAACCAAAGTTTTTGACCTTGACCTTTGACCTAGGAAGTTGTACATAAATTATGACACACCCTCTGGTGTTGGTTTATATACATGTCAAGTACAAACTTTGAAATCATAATGGTTCTCAAGATATAGAGCGGACACAATTTGTTACGGACGGTCAGACTGATCACTATAGGGCGTCCGCCATTCGGCGGGGCCCTAATTAAAAATTCTGTTTTGAAGGAGTCAATCATGAAAAAACGTTGATGATGTCATGGTCGCATGACAAAATTATGTCTATGAGCTGATAGACAAAAAAATTTCAGCCAATCAGAAAACGTGTTACATCCAAAATTAAATTATTTTCTGATAGAGTTTTCTGAAATTACTAGATAAGAGTTAAGCCTTTTTCTCATTAAGCAGTATGCAGTTAAAACTTAGTGAGGTAAATATATTTTCACTAAAAATAATTACAGTAATGTTCTTTCAAAATACTGTGAGTGAAGAACATCTTCATTGACTTTGTATGCTTTTAAAAATAAACACCATACTTACCTTCAAAGAGCTAAGACATCCAACTACATACAATGCTGTTTTTGCTCTGGTTAAAGCCACATTCATTCTCTTACTGTTAGCTAAAAACCTGTATAAAGATACAAACTGTTTAGTTAGAAAATTCTATTTCACCATTGAGTCTCAAGTCTTCTGTTGACTTTTTTTAAATGCACAGACAGTCAGACTCCAAGAGGGATAGATTTTCTTATAGGCATGATTATAAATGGGAAAATACAAAATTAGTACTGTGGTTTAATTATTATTCATTGGATACCAATTTTCGTGGATTTCGTGGGTATAAGTGAACCATGAAATTAAATGTTCAACAAATGACAAGTTTTCTATATAAAGCTTGTATGCAGACTTCGGCAAAACCACGAAATCAAATATCCACAAACATGTAAGTTTTCCTTAAGTCACGAAAATTGGTACCCACAAAAATAAATGAATCCACAGTATGACATATGTCTGTTATAATTTATGAACAAAACAGATAATCTTGACATAATCATAAAATAATTTTTTATCAAAATATTCATTTGGACAGTTTAAAGGGAAGAAACTCAAATGCTACAAGAAGATTTTGAGTTTTGACCACTGGTTTGATACCACTGCCAGTAGACTGTATGGTACAGTACGGCTTATCCTTCTAAATATAAATAAGGAGATGTGGTGTGAGTGGCAATGAGACAACTCTCCATCCAAGTCACAATGTATAAAAAGTTAACAATTACAGGTCAAAGTACGGCCTTCAACATGGAGCCTTGGCTCACACCGAACAGCAAGCTATAAAGGGCCCCAAAATGACTAGTGTAAAACAATTCAAACAGGAAAACCTACGGTCTAATCTAATCTATATAAAAAACGAGAAATGGGAAACACTTATGAACCACATCAACAAACAACAACCACTGAACAACAGGCTCCTAAGCCTTGATTCAGCTCTGACAATATATCTATAAATTCTGAAATACAGCATTCAGAAAAATATGACCTGTTAAAACATGTTTTTCTTGAGCCTGCTGTGCTCAAAATATTTTTTTCCGTATCAGTTATTCCCATAATGCTATCTTAGAAATTGACTGAACAAAAGAGTAATTTCTTTTAAAGCAACAGGATATAGGCTAAATTTGCTAGAAAGCAATCTGTCTGAAATTTTTATGTTAACAAAACGTGACATGGGATATACATAAACTACACATTACACCCTGTTTAAACACCTAGCGGTCACCATATGGTCTTCAACAATAAACGTTATAAATTTGCACATTTATAACCCACATTTGACCAGAGTTCTCGAACAAGTGATAGTCCGAAGGTTTTGACCACCAAAACTTTGCAAAGGACCAACACAGTGTTGGTATTTTGCAATAGAAATTGTAGCGAGGACCAGTAGATTTTCTTCAAGGACCACCAGGGAAATAAAGATTTCGAGAACACTGCATTTGACTCTCCTTTGTATAGAAATACTTTTACCAACAATTTAAATCACTTTCAAACTGCATTCTGAGCATAAACTTCCGGTATATCAGCTTTACACTTACCCTATTCCACCAGAAACATTCTTAGCTCTTGTACAACTTAGAATTATCACTTCTTTCTCACGACCTTGAAAACTGTCTACTGTGTTGACTTCAATTGATATCAACTTCCTACAAAAAAAAAAAAGATCAAATAACTTTTTTTTAACATATATTTCTATAATCTCTTGTGTTGAAACATATTTTTTCGGATACAATCTTAGTATAAGAACGAAAGGAGATGTGGGGTATGTCATTACGAAAATGACAAAAACAGTCTAAAGGAATATTTTCCGTAATTATAAGTCTCAATTCAGCCACAACATCAAGTGGCCTGCAAAATTTGTCAACAAAAGAAATAACTGAATTGGTGGCCTGTAAAAGAAATGATAAACTGCCGAAATAAAAACTTCCATGAGGTATATTTACTTTTAAAATTAAAGTTACCCTAATGCAATATTTATCAACATTACATCAATTTTCAGGTATTGAAATGTTAGGCCAACCAAAGAAGCTCTCAGAAGCAATTATAATTATTGAAATCAAAACAGCTTGACTGAGGTAAATTGGGATAAGGATAGTAGAGTAAAAGCAAAGCAATATTGACAAATGTTTGTTTTTCGTTCATTGTTTTGTGCATAGATCAGGCTGTTAGTTTTCTCGTTTAAAAAGTTTCACATTTGTCATTTTGGGGCCGTTTATAGCTGACTATGCAGTATAGGTTTTGCTCATTGTTGAAGGCCTTATGGTGACCTATAGTTGTTAACTTCTATGTCATTAGGTCTCTGGTGGAGAGTTTGTCTCATTGGCAATCATACCACATCTTCTTGTTTTTAAATGTAACAATCAGATATGGTCACTTTCAATATTTAGTTGTTAACAGAATGGCATCTAATTGCTTCTGCTTGTAATTGTTCCCAGAGAACAGGCACTCCTCATTTTTTATGCATATTTTAAAGAACACTTGCTTTTCCACATTTTTTCCATTTCAAATGAATTAAGAGATCTCACAAAACATGTTTAACCCCACCACATTTTTGCGCCTGTCCCAAGTCAGGAGCGTCTGGCCTTTGTTAGTCTTATATGTTTTTTTTAATTTTATAGATATAAGAAGATGTGGTATGAGTGCCAATGAGAAAACTCTTCATCCTAGTCACAATTTGTTTAATTCATTTATATGTTTCAAAGTTTAGTGTGACGTCCATTTTCACTGAACTAGTACACATTTTTGTTTAGGGCCAACTGAAGCCTGCCTCTGGGTGTGGGATTTTCTCACTGTGTTGAAGACCCATTGGTGGCCTTGGACTGTTTTCTGCTCTTTGGTCGGGATGTTGTCTCTTTGACACATTCCCCATTTCAAACCTTGTTGTGACAAAACACTGCAACTAAACTGGAAATATTACCTTGATTCCAGTCCTTCTTTGATGATTTTTTTCTGCTGCTGGTATGGTGCAATGATTCCAATCTGTTGCTGTTGCAACTTTGTTCGACTCATTAGGAACTCGCACAGTTCTATTGTGAACTCAGCCTCTGTAGAGTTTATAATTGCTCTGAAAGAAAACGTTAATTAAACAATCTTGTTGATTACCATCTTACTTGAATTAGCAAATGAAAAAAAAACTTGGTAGAAGCTGAACACAAGTTTAAGGAACAATTATGAAATCTTTATACGTACCTTAAGGATGTTCGCTACTCTTGTTTTTGACTTTTGTCAGATTTTCGGACTCCTTTAGTTTTATCCATGTAGTACCAATAAAAATTTTGTCCGCTAACCCCTACTTTTCTTTTCATAACTTTATAACATAAAGTTTAAAACTCAATTTTTGAAAATCTTATGAAATCCTTATTATTTTTTCATTGTTTTTGAAAAGAAAAAGGTGCCAATGTCAAATGTATGAAAAATCTAGAGAGAATCATTTCCCGCCAAATTTTCATTTGATTATATCTCGGAAACAAAGACACGGACCTATTATTTTTTTCTAATTTTTAAGTTCTCTTATTTATATTCTATCAATTTATAATGGTCTTTTAAAAAGCTTGTTATTTTGAAAAAAAGGAGCGAACATCCTTAATTTATCACACCATCACTTAAAAATGCCTGAAAAGTCAGTCACCATGTTACAACCATAAACCTCCCAGAAATCAGCACTTAATCTGAAAATTATCAACAAGCTAAAAGATAGTTGTTGTTAGTGATGTCAAATCCTTACAAAGTTATCATAAAACATATTGAAAATTGCCCTCTTTCCTCTTTTATACATTGTAACTGAAGTCTTGACTGTAAACAATTGTCAAAATCAACATAAGGTTTCTGCATGCAATTTCAGTATTGTCTTTTATAAAAATTAATCACTCAAACAATATGATTTACTTTATGAAGTGTAATCAGGCAAATGGACTACAGCAATCTATATAGAGTATATCATATGGATTTTTCAATATCACACCTATATCAACGGAAACACCTATATAATCCCAAAAGATCTGCTTGCGGGATTATATTGGTTGAGGGTTGATACGGTGTGTGATATTGATCATGAAAAAGCCATATTATATACACTTTGTTATATATTAAGTAGAAGTTTTTCACGTGACATAACGTAATACAGATAAGATAACCGTGACTTATATCGATGATGTGACGTCATACATGCAAGGGGTTTGATAAAGCCTTTGCAAGCGTAACTGATATCGATATCATCACAGGTGACTGATACAGCACGATTGCCATTGTTGTATTAATTACACGTACAGTTTACTTGTATTCACTACTAAATACATAATAAAGCTGTTCACATCCTCGTCCTTGGTGTGTACTTAGAATGACCCGACTTTCAAGATATTTTCTATTATCAGCATAATTTTCAGTTACAGTTAACTTAGCAATCCCCAATGTGACAGAAATAATATCTAATTTCATTAATATGAAGAATGTAAATTAAAAATAAAACATGTCTGATGATTAGTCACCTCAAGCCCATGTTCTGAAACAATTTACTAGACAAATGTCAAAAAGTGTTTCGACTCACTGTCAAGCATTTCTGCAAAATGAGACAGCAGCCTACCAACTACAAAAATACAGGAAAGTAAATGAAATGAGGCAAATACTAGCACAATAGAAATTTAAAAAAAAAACATAATGAAAAAACAACATTATACAACTTTAAACTTCCCAACAATTTGTAACAACACTTACAATCCATATCTGGAAATATTTGAAAATATGAATTACGTAAAACAAATGAAATGTACACAATGTAAGTAAAAGCAATATACAGTACACACAAGTTGATTCAGTCAAAAATCACTATTGGTGGTGTATGTTAGTGATTGTAGGTGTATTTCAAAATATCTCTGTATTATCCATAGGTTATATTTAATCTGAAAGAGGGGCATTAATGCTTCCTTTGCTAAAGATAAAATTAGCAGTCATTCACCGTTTCAAGAATTAATCATCCATTAATTCATTTACTGTGCATAAACCATAGGTTATATTTAATCTGAAAGAGGGGCATTAATGCTTTCTTTGCTAAAGATAAAATTAGCAGTCATTCACCGTTTCAAGAATTAATCATCCATTTTTTCATTAACTTTGCATGTTACGGGTGTGTTCTATTTTTAGTAATGATTTCTTCGTTTGGGTTTACCAGATGTGTTTAAAAATAGTTTGTGGAAAAACAAGGGCTGGTTGATATAACAAGTTCTGAGCTATTCAATTTAAATGAAAGGAGAAGGGAAAGAAGGGAACTTTTTTTTTGGACAAGGGTCAAAGATCATTTAATTTATTATTGTATGTCCATTTAATGTACTGTAGATTCATTATTATCTTACCTCCTATACATTTCTAGGAATATCATTGGATAATAGCGACTGCGTGGAGACCCATGTATATTTCATATGGGGTTAGTAGGCATGGCTTATTTTAATACATTGTTAGTAGTGGTGTTAATTCCCTTTATAAAAACAACACTGCGTTGAGGAAAAATCTGAAACGTCTAAATGCCACATGATAAGATAGTCGATAAGATAAATTTGTTACACAGTGTTCTAGTGACCTAATACGATATACATGTATATGGGGTCAGTAAATTTCAAGTGAGGTGAGAGCGAACCATATGGAATTTACTGACCCCATATATATCGTATTAGGTCACTAGCACACTATGTAACTAATAATATTTGTGGGATTCCAATTTCTGTGAATTAGTGGGTATGGGGAACCACCAATTTAAATGGTCAACAAAGTACAAATTTTCTATAGCTTGTATGGAAACTTTGACAAAACCAAAAATGAAATATCCATGAAAATATAATTTTCCCTCAATCCATGAAAATAAATGAATCCACAGTATGCAAAATTAGTACCTTACTACCCTTCCACAACAATTCTAATTGAATAGTCCTAAAAATCTGACAAGAGTTATCACCAAGATCAAATCAACATCAGCAAAAGTGATTTTTGACTGAAACAATTTTTATTTACTGTATCAAATGTTAGATTACACTGAATAATAACTCTAAATGAATTTGGCTGTTCTGTTATTAAAGCAGTGAATGAAATTAATAAAATATCATTTTCATTGTGCATTATTTTACTGTATCCAACTGCCTAGAACATAAGTGTCAATATTTCACCCATTCGTCCACTCTTGTTGCTCTTAAGTATGATAACACTTGAAAGGAACAATATTTGGACAGATACAGAATAAAATAATCAAAATGCAGTTTTTGTCTATGTGGTAACCAAAATACTGATATTATACAATAACTGTCTTATGATGAGGTAAATGTGTGGTTTTATTGACTTCTGAAAAACTGATATTCACTGAGGCCAACGGCCGAAGTGAATATAAGTTTTTCAAAAGTCAATTAAACCACATATTTACTGAAACAAAAGACAGTAATTGTTTATTCCGTATTCCTAGAGAGAAAATGTAGGTAATGACAATTATTTACCAAAACCAATTGTACATCAAACGATTTTACCATAATTATTCACATAAATGCATGCAACGTTTGGCGCAGTGAATATACTTTTTCCAGAGGTGAATATGCTGTTAATTCAAAATCCAATTCACATAGAAAACCCTACTAAAGTCCTATTAATATGGAATAATAAATGTTATTGACTTGTCAAAGCCAATATAATATTGAAATTTGTTCTTTGGAATTTAAAATATTCTAAATATATCTGGAATATTTTTTAAACAGATGTAATAATACCAATATTTGTGCATTTTGTGGGTACAGGTGAACCAAGAATTCAAATATTCAACAAAAATTTTCTATAGGCTTGTATGCTAACTTTGACAAAATCAAATATCCAATAAAATAAATGAATCCACAGTAAATATCAAAAACCAATCTTTCATTTAAAGCAAAATCTGCATGAATTAAGATATTTCTTAAATCCATGATGGCTTGTCCATCCAATTGTCCATTAAAGTGTTTTCATCCATTGAAAAAAAGCTTATGCTCATAGCAATGGCAAGCTAAGTCGATAGTGACATTAGTCTCATTAGACTATAAAAACTTCATAAATCCCCTACCTAAGAGGCATGTATATACTTCTATGTTATTTTCTATAGAACCAAAGCCACGCAGGTAGAAATATATTACTTATTTCAGTTTGTAAATATGCAGCATAGAAGGTGTGTATATGTCATTTATTTTTTTAAAGAATCAAATGGTCTGCTATGAAAATACCATTTGACACTTCAATGCTTACCTATTAAGCTGTAAATTTGCTTGTCTAAACATGAAGCAAAATATAATTAGATTATGAAGCAATGATTTGAATTAAGGATGTACTCAGGTCAGGTTTGGGAATTTTTGTCAGATGTTCGGACTCCTTGGGTTTTTTCCTACGATACAGGGTAAAATATTTCGCCCCATATCACCCACTTTTCTTTTCATAGAAGACTTCTATAGGTCACAGAAAGGTCATTACCAAAATTTAAGCAGATTCTAGATTTTTTTTTTCTTACGATTTGAGACCCAAATAATGCCAATGCTACATATAAGGTAAAACCGAGTCAGCCTTTTACCCTCATTTGTTAAAAATTAAATATCTCAAAAAGGAGTTCCATAACCTATCAATATTTTTTAGTTTATTTGTTCCTTAACTAATGTTCTTCTGACTTAAAGTATCAATTTTAAATTCTAGATTTTTTTTAATTTCACCCAAGTACATCCTTAATTTACTACACATCTGACTTATACCTGCAAAAAACGAATGACAGCTTCACCACTTCCAGAGTGGGCTCCCCTCAATTGCATGATGCCCAGTGTTTAATGCCAAGCAAGTTTAAACTAAAGTCTTTATTTACTTGCCCTGTTCATCTTAGGGTGCACCTATTTGAGTAGGAACTGCATACCCTTCAAGGGTGTCTGAGGTCACACCTAATTTTTTTAGGAGGGAGGGGGATGCTCATGTTGCTTTTTCCCCTGCTCTGTGTTGTACTTGTGATATTTTATTTTTTAAAGTCTGTTGTTTCTATCAATCATACCTTTGACCAGAAAAATGTTTTATAACTTTCATTTTTTCCTGTGTAAAAGGTTAGAGTATTTACATGTGTTGATGGTTTTATTTTAGTCTTTAACAGAAAAGAGGTATTTCCCAATTTTGTACTGTATTGTTCAATCATTTACATTTCTTTACTAGTATTGCATTAAAATAGAAATAACAGTAGTGTATTTGAAAAGTTTCCACTATAAAATCCTCAAACTCATGGTGCAAGTCTAAGTTGATACATGCATCTTCTTCCAGCAATAAAATTAAATAAAACCCAGAAAATATGCTTGAATTTCTTTAAAGACCAAAAAAAAGTTGCTTATTGATTGTGGAATAAAAATAATTTCCCTTTTTCCTTTTCATAGCTGTGGGTTTCCTTACATTCATAAATTAACTCCCTTATCATGAAACTTACAAATCCATGTACATTCTACCAGATATGCTTAACTCAACAGAGTACACCACACATTTACCATATTAGGAATGAGACTATACAATGATTGCAGTGGTTTAAAATGAACGTATTAACGAATACTAACCCCCTTTGTGTGCTGTGTTCCTGTCCTTCTTGCATGTCAAATAAAAGATATGGTTTTAACTGAAAAATGTTACATCTCTCTTCTACAGAACTGCAAACAGAAAGAAAGGACATTTTAGATATATTTTTCTCTTTGTAAGCCTAATCATTAAATATTTCTTAACTTTATTGTATATCTCATTATGTCTTTGGTTTTTTTTTTCACCTTTCACTTTTTTTTTTGAGGGGGCATTTTTGAGAGATGGGGAAAGGTATTTAGAATTTGCTAGTTTAATCAGAGATGGGAAAAGGTATTTAGAATTTGCTAGTTTAATCAGAGATGGGGAAAGGTATTTAGAATTTGCTAGTTTAATCAGAGATGGGGAAAGGTATTTAGAATTTGCTAGTTTAATCAGAGATGGGGAAGGTATTTAGAATTTGCTAGTTTAATCAGAGATGGGAAAGGTATTTAGAATTTGCTAGTTTAATCAGAGATGGGAAAGGTATTTAGAATTTGCTAGTTTAATCAGAGATGGGGAAAGGTATTTAGAATTTGCTAGTTTAATCAGAGATGGGGAAAGGTATTTAGAATTTGCTAGTTTAATCAGAGATGGGAAAGGTATTTAGAATTTGCTAGTTTATTTATCTCAGTTGAATTAACTAGTCCATTATATGTTGTCCATCAAAGTTGGGAAAGATAACTCCTAAAAAGTCAAAAGAACATTTTAATATCATTGTGAATACACAAGTTCTTGGTAGTAGTTGTTTCAATGTGGAGGTTGAATTTTTTTTTCTCTAAGAATCTGCCTCATAATTCTCTCAGAGAAATTAAGTAAATATATAATTTTAACAGATTTGCTGTTTTTTTTAATTTTTTTTATAATTTAGACCCCCTACCATAATAAAGCCTATGATAAAGTGACATTACACATATTTGTCATTTTATGAATATGGAATTAGAAAAATGAAATTTTCCAAGACTTTCATATCAAACATCTTATTAATACAGGCTAAATGTTTAAAAACAGATGATATCTCTTGTTTTGACTTCTTTTGGGGAAAAAAATTCTATTTCAATAAAATTTTGACATTCAGTTAACAGTTATGACATTATTGCAAATGAAAATCAGAAATTTTAACCATACATGTAGATATTACTTCTGACATCAATCAGTTAATTACCTCTTAAACTTTTATCAATCTTCCTAAATTAATTATATGCTGCTTAATTTTTACAAATTGAGGAGCTACAATTGAATTGAGACAAGTTATACTTTTAATTTTTGTCTCACATATTTACAATTATTATATTTGGATATTTTACTTGGAAAGTCATGCAAACTGGTTGGTGCACAGTAAAAAATTTACAGTACATGAAAGCTCAATATACCTGTCAGTCTTGAGTGCACCAAGGTAGACAAATTTGCTTGGGAAATGAGCTATTTCTGGGTGCATTCTATACTGTGTATCTAAGAATAGAACAGGGTTTACATCTTCGTGTCTAAAATGGTTGTAGAACCTCTCAAACAGTGATTGTCCAAAACTTTTCTGAGCAGATTTCTAAAAAAAAATTACAAGAACATTCAATTACAACATTTATTAATAACTAATCATGTTCATTTACATAAGATCTTCTAATATCCCCAACCTTACTTTGTGCAACTAATTTGTCCATTTCTTACCTGTGACAAGACAGTTGGTGGAAGTTGTTCAGGGTCTCCTACCATAATCAATTTAGTAGTCCCATATTGTAGAGGTATCAGTGTATCTAACTCATTTGCTTGTGAAGCCTGTAATTAATATAATTTATTATATACAGTTTATGATTAAAAGTTGATTGCATATACATAAGCATAAAATTAAATTTCACACTAAATAGATTTGGAAGGTTCTAAAACTTGTAGGTTAAAAGTGTACATTTGAATTACTAAAGTGCATAACATTCTCAAATAAATCAATTCGGTAGAATCTAAAACTTGTAGGTGAACTGTATACATTTTACAGCATTTTAAACCTAATCTTAGATGCACAGAGGTAGACAAATTTTCTTAGAAAACAAGCTATTTCTGGATGACAGCATGACAATTTTTTGTAGCAGAATTCTCAAATGAACATTGTACCATTATCCAAAGTAAACTGATAACATGACAAAAGTTACCCACATGAGGGTGTGGATGGGGGTTACAGGATAGAGAATAATATGTAAAAAGTGCAGAAAAAAAGGGCAAAAAAAAGAATAAGAAAAATAGGACAAATAAATAAGGAATAGAGAATAATGGGGTGCTTAAATATAAAGAATAGAGAATAATGGCCAAGGAATATAAAAAATATAGAAAAATTACCTTAAAAATTAAAGAAAAAAGAAATGAAGGACCCCCCCCCACCAAGACTCTCACACATGTTTAGGGCTATTCCATTAAAATATATGTAGGAGGGTAGGAAGGGACTTTCAAAATATCCCTACAACCAACAACATTATGATGAAATTTTATGAGGTAAATCTTAGTAAAATTTCGAAAAAAGAAAGCTGTAATCATGATTATAGTAAAAGAAAACAAATAATTAATTGATACTAGGACTGGACTGCATCCTCACAGTAAACACTCAATAGTATTGAACTAAGAACTTCGCTTTAAATTAAATAATGACTTCATCACAAAAACAATTGTGCTAAAGTCATACTAGAACCTGACTTTATATTATGCAAGGATTTCATTAAAGAGAAAATATTTCATTGCAAACCAATCAAATTGATTGATTGATTGGTGTTTAATGCCACTTTCAACACTATTGTGCTACTTCATGGCAGTCAGTTTTTAATGGTGGAGGAAGCCTGGGTCCCTGGAGAAAACCACCGACTTTTGGTAGGTAAACTGACAATCCTAGTCAATTAAGATTAGAGTCTAGTGCACCTGCAGGAGCGGGGTTAGAACTCACAACCTTAGTATTGACAGGCTAGTGATTACAGTAGTTGAACTACTTAGACCAATTGGCCACCAAGACCCCGCAAACCAATTAAAACCTTACACTATATCTTGCCTGGTTTCATCCCAAACAAAAAACCAAAAACTTCCTCAAATTAAAATCTTACTTTATATTGAGCCTGGATTGCAACTTCCATGTCATCTTTTTTCTTTTCTAATTTATTTATTTCACTTCTGATCTTCCCTGCCTGCAAAACACAAGAAACTGCATGAAATAGGATACCATCTAAAGTAGATGATAACTAATGAAATAGAAGAAGTATGGTTATAAATTTATTATACCAAATCCCTACAACCAATCCAAAAACCATTAACAATGGAGCAGTTCTGTAATAGAAGTTCTTCATCTCAAAGTCACATATAGTATGGCATGTTTTCTTTCTACATAAATACGTTTTATTTATCACAATAAACAGCTGCGCCATGAGCACATGATCGCCGTCGTTTTATGCAATAATCATATATTGTTTTGAGATACAGTGCGACATGTGAAAACACACCTTTTTAACAAAAACTCAATAACTCTTAAATAAAATTTTGAATCATCACCAAAAGTATACAGATCTTGAGATTAATATCACTAAGAAGTGTGTAAAGTCTTAAGCAATAATCATAAATTGTTTTTGAGATACAGGCGACATGTGAACCCCCTCCCTTTTTTTACAAAAACTCAATATCTCTAAAATAAAATTTGAATCAAAATCAAAAGTATACAGATCTTTAGATTAAAATAACTAATAAGTGTGTAAAGTTTTAAGCAATAATCATAAATCGTTTTTGAGATATGGCGCGACATCAGGGTTTCCCTGGGTCAGTTTTCTTTTTCGCCACCTCTTTCGTCAAAACAATATATTTTTCGCCACTTTCAATTTTTTTTCGCCAACAAACAAAAACTTATTTTTCGTTTAAAATTTCCTTGTCTAACAAAAAAAAATTAGTTTGCCACATTGCTACTAGTATATGAAAATAAGAAGATGTTGTATGATTGCCAATGGGACAACTCTTCACAAGAGACCAAATGACATAGAAGTTACCAAACTATAATAGGTCACCGTACAGCCTTCAACAATGAGCAAAACCCATACCACATAGTCAGCTATAAAAGGCCCCGAAATGACAATTGTGAAACAATTCAAACGAGAAACTAACTATGTCTTTTATAATTCTAAATATATATTTTTTAATCTCATTGTCATAAATAAACACTCAATAATAACAAACATTTTGTTTTTAAAAGACACTGTAAAATTGTAATATAGAATAAGATCATGAAATCATCACGTTGACTTCTGCAAGGAAGCAGGATTCATCTATTATAATAGTTTGTAAGATACTTCCGTCTAGTTGAAGGATAAAATCGATCAGAGATTTTTCTTACTTTTGAATATTTTTCTAAACAAAAGATTTCTTTTCCGGACCATCATTAAAAGGTTTGGACGTAAAATTATGCCTCAAACACGTGCGTTGCTAAAACGATTGTAAATTACCAATTTCAAAAGAATTATTCCTCTCAAAAGTTATAAGATAAAATTTAAAGTCAGAGATTTTTCTTACTTTTGAACTTTTTGTCATAACAACAGATTTTTTTCCAGACCATCGTTAAAAGAAAAGGAGACGTAAAGTGTGCGTCGCTAAAAGGATTGTAAAGTACCCACTTCAAAACAATTATTTCAATCAAAGTTGTAAAATATCCTTTAAGTGACATGTGAAGCCATTTAACCACACCATTTCACGAAACAATACAATCAACACATTTATTAATTATAATCCTTTGTTGCCGATGGCTATAAAATGCAATCAGATGATTATTGTCGAACGAGTTCAAGGTGAATTCCCAGTATTGTCTGATCAGGAAAAGTCCGAGAAACACGAAAACAGTAAACAAGATGGACGCAGATCGAACAGTTATATTTCTTTCGCCAAATTCTTTCGCCAATAACAATTTTAATCGCCACAATTTTATTTTTTCAAAATGCGAAAATGGCGACCGCCAGCGGAAACCCTGCGCGACATGCAAAACCCTTCCCCTTTTTACAAAATACTCAATAACTCAAAATAAAATTTTGAATCATCACCAAAATTATACAGATCTTAAGGTTAATATAACTAAGAAGTGTGTAAAGTTTTAAGCAATTATCATAAATCGTTTTTGAGATACGGTAGCGACATGTGAAAAAAAAACATACCCCTGTTTTAGTTACAAAATCCTGTAACTCAAAAGTTTTAATCTTATTTTCACCAAAAAGTATACAGATCGTTTGACCATCATAAGGAACAACTGCATTAAGTTTCATGAAATTTGGATGAGTTGTTCTCAAGTTCTGATGCGACATGTTTACGCCCGGACAGACAGACGGACGGACGCGTTACAAAGTCCCGTAACTCAAAAGTTTTAATCTTATTTTCACCAAAAGTATACAGATCGTTTGACCATCATAAGGAACAACTGCATTAAGTTTCATGAAATTTGGATGAGTCGTTCTCAAGTTACGGTGCGACATGTTTACGCGGACAGACAGACGGACGGACGCGGACATTTGTATACCATAATACGTCCCGTCAAAATTTTGACAGGCGATATAAAACTGATGTATTACAATCTATTTTTCCTTTCTTTCAGGCAAATCTCTGACAGGATATGTAAATTAATTTACTGACATCTCAATGTTCACACATACATGATAAATGATCAGAATTAGTCATTGTAGTTAGATAAATAAATAAAGGTGTGGTTTGAATTTTTAGACAGACAGGGATGGTTAAGGTAGATAGGGTGCCTTTTCTAAGCATCACTTCTGGGAATGTGGCAAAAGGTTTTCTGATTAAAAATATTTTACCAAGTTTTATTCAATATACAACAGAAATATCTAAAAAAAAAAATATCTCAAAATCAAGGGCAGATAATAATATTGAATTTGATAGGACAATTTGAATTTTGGGATTTTTCAAGAAAATGAGGACCATGACACTCTATTTTTATTTGATATTTACAGAGTATTTTATGAAAAGCAATTCTCTCATTAAATTTTAACAAATTCTATCGTTTAATGTTTCCTCAATAAGGAAAAATCAGTTTCCTATATAACCCATATAAAATAACTGTAATTTCGTTATAAAATTAACAAAAAACAAGAGGCTCTCAAGAGCCTGAATAAACTCACCTGTAATTTTTGCTTAAATCTTTCATCAATGATTATTTTGCTTTTCAATATATATTAATGAATGGCTTAAAACTTCCATTGAAATGTTCTTTGTATCTGTCATATTTTCTTCAAAATCAAAGAAATGCATTTTACTCCTATGTTTCATTTTAGCCATACTGTCTATGTTTCTTGACGTACAAGATACTCTGAAACTCATTCAGCCCAAGTTTGGCTGAAATTGATTCAACAGTTTCAAAGGAGAAGATTTTTAAAGTAAGCAAACTAAATGAACAAATTGTGAAAATTGATTTTAAAGGGCAATAACTCGTTAAGGGACAATTGACAATTTTGGTCATCGAACTTATTTGTAGATCTTACTTTGCTGAACATTTTGCTGTTTACAGTTTATCTTTATCATTAATAATATTCAAGATAATAACCAAAAACTGCAAAATTTCCTTAAAATTACCAATTAAGTGGCAGCAATCCAACAATGGGTTGTAAGATTCATCTGAAAATTTCAGGGCTGACAGAGCTTGGCCTAATAAACATGTTTTTCATCTCATCAGATTAGCTCTAAATGCTTTGGTTTTTGAGATATAAGCCAAAAATTGCATTTTACCCCTACGTTCTATTTTTAGCCATGGCGGCCATGTTTTTTTACGAAACAGAAAATAAAACACAAACTTTATTCTAGATACCCTTAGAATCATTCAGCTTAAGTTTGGATGGAATTGGTTCAGTAGTTTCAGAGAAGAAGATTTTTTAAAGTTAGAAAACATGATAAACAAATTGTGTAAAATTGTCCTTAAAGGGCAATAACTCCTTAAGGGGTCAATTGACAATTTTGATCATACGAACTTATTTGTAGATCTTACCTTGCTGAACATTTTGCTGTTCACAGTTTATCTTTATCATTTATAATATTCAAGATAATAACCAAAAACTGCAAAATATCCTTAAAATTACCAATTTAGTGGCAGCAACCCAACAATGCCATTGGAACACTGAATAGGTTATCAGATTCAACTGAAAATTTCAGGGCTGATAGAACTTCACCTAATGAACACTTTAAACCCATGTCAGATTTGCTCTAAATGCTTTATTTTTGAGATATAAGCCAAAAACTCCACTTTACCCCTATGTTCTATTTTTAGCCATGGCAGAAACAGTAAATAAAACACAAACTTTATTCTAGATACCCTAAGCATCATTCAGCTTAAGTTTGGTTGGAATTGGTTCATTAGTTTCAGAGGAGAAGATGTTTGAAATAGTTTACACCAGACGGACGCCAAGTGATGGCAAAAGCTCACAGTTCCTTTGAACGGTGAGCTAACAAGATCCGTGACCCCAGTTTTTATATTGAAAGTACTGTGACTCAGAAGTCTTTACAAAAGTTTAAGTAAAATCTATCGTCAAACTTTTTAGACACCCATGGCCAGCTACCTTAACAATTTTTGGTAAAATTTGCCCTACCTCAATTGTTTGCATTTTGATCATCTTATTAGTCAATTCCTCCTGCAAACTGGATATTCTGATCTTCAGCTTATCTATCTCTTTACCACACTTGTATTGACCTGTCTTTTAATTTTGTTCTTTAATTCTGAAATAAATTTGATAATTAGAGATTTAACATTCTTCTTTCAAATAAAAAAATGGTCTCTAGTATTATGCTTCAATAGACCGAAAATGGTAAAATCAAACAAAATCCCATAATATTTATTGTCAATTCAACTATAGTCAACTAATTACACACAACTAAAACAATATTACAAAGTATGAAAGTTTTTGAATATATGGTCTCAAAGAAGTATTCACAAGGTGTCAAAATGCTTGTTAGCTAAAAGGGTAAATTTTGCTTTTAAAACTCCCACAAAAATCCTGTCAAACAGATGTTGGCAAAGAAAATTCAGCTACACAAAATGGAAAATAACAATTCCAAATATGAAAAGATTGAAAGGAAACAGTGTTAGAAGTGTGAGAGAGGGATTTTATAAAATGTACCTCTAACCTGCCATGGTGCTTGGGACAAAACTTAGTAGTTTCCTAGTATTCAGCAGTTTCAATGCCTTATAAGTTGGAAGAACATATATGCCTTAAAGTCAAAACATTTGCTGTTCCACTTACCCTCTGCCTGGTTAACTTTACAATCTCCCGATATGTGTACTTTTGTACATCATGATGTATATTTTCTGGTTTACCGATGCGCACAAGTCGGAATCCAGAATGTTTAAAGCATTTAAGGTACAGTCAAACATTTGCATTTATAAGATACCCGTAGTCTGCAAACAATTTTTACTTTTCAAATTGAAGACTCAATGGGTCATGATGGTTCATTGGTTGTTACCTTGTTCAAGCACGCGAGACCATGTAAATAATGTAATCAGCTGTCAGTTTACATTCCTTGAGGCAATGTTCACACCAATTAATAACTAGATTTCTTAATTGCCACTGACATGATAATTGGATAAGGGATATCTGAAATTTAACTTCAATCTATTGAATTTTCAAATGTGGCGGACAATAAAATGAGCGTGGCGCTGGGAATTTTAAGGTGGCACTAGAAATTTAAGCGTGGCGCACCGCCACGCCAAAATGGCTGTGGTGATCCCTGATCTCAATGTTCACACATACACATGATAAATGATCAGAATTAGTCATTGTAGTTAGATAAATAAAGAAGGTGTGGTTTGAATTTTTAGACAGAGACAGGGATGGTTGAGGTAGATAGGGTGCCTTTTTCTGAGCATCAAAAAAAATCTCAAAATCAAGGGCAGATAATAATATTGAATTTGATAGGACAATTTGAATTTTGGGGATTTTTCAAGAATATGAGGACCATGACACGCTATTTTTATTTGATATTTCAAGAGTATTTTTGAAAAGCAATTCTCTCTTTAAATCTTAACAAATACTATCGTTTAATGTTTCCTCATCAATAAGGAAAAATTAAGTTTCCCCTATATAACCCATATAAAATAACTGTAATTTCGTTATAAATTTAAAGTATTTTAACAAAATAACAAAATCTGTGACCCCCAGTTTTTATATTGAAATTTGAAAGTTCTGTGACCCAGAAGTCTTTTTACACATGTTTAAGAAAAATCTATTGTCAAACTTTTTTAGACATCCCAGCTACCTTAACACTTTTTTTGTAAAAATTTGCCTTACCTCAATTGTTTGCATTTTGATCATCTTATTAGTCAATTCCTCCTGCAAACTGGATATTCTGATCTTCAGCTTATCTATCTCTTTTACCACACTTGTGTTGACCTGTCTTTTAATTTTGTTCTTTAATTCTGAAATAAATTTGATAATTAGAGATTTAACATTCTTCTTTCCAATAAAAAAAATGGTCTCCAGTATTATGCCTCACTAGACCAAAAATGGTAAAATCAAATAAGATCCAACAATATTTATTGTCAATTCAACTATAGTCAACTAATTACACACAATTAAAAACAATATAACAAAGTATGAAAGTTTTTGAACATATGGTCTCAAAAAAGTATTCACAAGGTGTCAAAATGCTTGTTAGCTAAATAGGGTAAATGTCGCTTTTAAAAGCTCCCACAAAAATCCTGTCAAAACAGATGTTTTCAAAGAAAATTCAGCTACACAAAATGGAAAATTACAATTCCAAATATGAAAAGATTGAAAGCAAACAGTATTAGAAGTGTGGAGAGAGGGATTTTATAAAAATGTACCTTTTCCCCTTCATGGTGCTTGGGGACAAAACTTAGTAGTTTCCATGTATTCAGCAGTTTCAATGCCTTATAAGTTGGAAGAACATAGATGCCTTAAAGTCAAAACATTTGCTGTTCCACTTACCCTCTGCCTGATTAACTTTTACAATCTCCCGATATGTGTACTTTTGTACATCATGATGTATATTTTCTGGTTTACCGATGCGAACAAGTCGGAATCCAGAATGTTTACCTAAAATATAAAACATATTTTAAGAGAAATAAATTCAATCAAGCAACGATATTTCCGGAACTAATGATGTATTGTTTATTGTTGGTTTGAGGACCACTCTCACCTTCACTATGAAAAACAGCAAAATATGTCACTATTGAATGTTATGGATGTACTTAGGTAAAATTAAAAAAATCTAGAATTTAAAATTGATACTATAAGTCGGAAGAGCATAAATTAAGAAACAAAAAAAAGCTAAAAATATTGATAGGTTATGGAGCTTCTTTTCGAGATATTTAATTTTCTAAAAATGGCGGGAAAAGGCTGACTCAGACTTTTATCTTGTCTTTGCATTGGTATTATTTGGGTCTCAAATCGAAAGAAAAGAAATGTAGAATCTGCTTAAATTTTAGTGAATGACCTTTTATGAGCTATTGAAGTCTTATATGAAAAGAAAAATGGGTGTTATGGGGCAAAATATTTTACCCTGTATCATAGGAAAAAAACCAACGAGTCTGAACATCTGACAAAAAATCTTAAACCAGACCGGGGTACATCCTTAATACAAAATGAAATTAAGAGTGCAGTCATTTAGTATCTCTTGAAATCTTCATTTAATTAATTACTGTAAATTCAGAAATTATTGTGAGGTTTTTATGACTGCGAATAATGTGACTGGGTGAGTATTGCAATAATAAGAACTTGCATTTTGATATTTAAACTAAAACAGAGATCTGTATGCAGATTTTTCTGAAATCACAATAATTAAACTCGCATTTTTGTCCATTCTTGAAAAATCACAATAATAAATGCACGAAATAATTTCTGAATTTATAGTACTAAATAACAAAACTCTAGCATGTCAATCCTTAACTTTTGTAACTAGTAAAATATAAAACATGTCTGTTATATGCCACAGGAATTAAAAATATCTGGTTTCAAACCTGCATATGGGTAGGGTTTCAAGTATGTTTATGCTTGTTACGTCAACAGGTGGACTCAAAAGATTTTTTTGATGTGGCGTATGATATTTTCGCTATTTAATACTTTTCAGCTTCTTTTTTTTTCAGATGAAAAACCATAGCTTTAAAAGTATGCAACATAAGAAATCAATATCTAAATATGTTTCCATTGTTTGATGAACATTTGTCATTATGTAAATCACACATAATATATATAGAGAATTACAGGAAATTACTATAGTATTTATTAGATTTTTTGCCCATTAAAGATGGTCATTTGTTGATATTAACAAACATTTGTATAAAGATATTAATGAAATGTATTATGATAGCCAATTGCAATGAGATAACTATCCACCAGAGACCAAAAGGATAGTCAAACTCACAAGTTGAAAAAGAACTGACAATGCCTTGGTAAAAATTTAGAAATGGCAAAAAGACAAACAGTCTACAGAACACAACACAGTAAGGTGTGAGCTTTATTTAAGTGTGAAGACCTCACAATGACTTTGATATTAGGAATAGTTCGAAAAGGGTGTTTTTTTTTTAAGTGTGTGAAGGAAAATTTTGTCATGAATTAATACACCATATGTTATGAACTAACTTACTCTTTTCTTCCATCTTTCTTCTTTCATCTATTAGTCTTTTCATTAATTCATCTACGGCAGCATTTGATGGTGCACACAGACAAATATGACATGCCCTATTGCTTTTCTGAACATATAAGAACAATCAATATTACACATGTCTGGCAATTTTATAATGCAAAAATACTAACAATTCAATAAAGCATGTATTTGTTTAAGGGAGTTCGCTTCTCAGTTTCAAAATAATTAACTTTTCAAAACACTAGTTTATACTGATAGAGGATTAATATAGGAATCAAAAGAGCAAAAACAATATAAAGGTCAATGTGCTTGTTTTCGAGATAGTACCCATTGAAATTTTGGCGGGAAAATATTCTCTCTTGACTTTTCATAGCTTTATCATTGACTAGTTTAAGTTCTCAAAAACTATTAAAAAATAATTAAAATTTTATAAGACTTTTACAGATGGCTTATCATTACCCATATAAAAGATTTATAAAAAGAAAAATGGGGGTCAATGGGCAAATTTTTTTAAGGCATTAAAATGGATAAAACCAGAGGATTCCGAAAATGTGACAAAAATCCCAAAACATGACAAGCAAACTCCCTTAACTGATGTTTGTCCTATAACTAAAATGCTTGCCGTCCAAATCCTTTAAAAAGTAGGTGAACTCCTTCAGTTAACACATTTGATTCCAAAAAAGCCTTCAAATTAAAATACAGTTCTGGCAAAAAGTTCTCAAGAATACTATCTGGACATCCAAAAGCTTTGTTAATTCATAAGCTACACAATATATTATGAAATCAAGCAAAAATGGTTTTCTTCTCAAACTTTGCTGTAAATCACAATTTTTTTGCATACTAGACTTCCACTCAAATTATATATCAAATCGCTTACAAAAAATACTTAGGGTAGGCAGCAAAGAAAGTAAGACTAACAGACTAAACACACACATTTTTTTATTTGACCTAAACAAAACTAATTTGACCTAAACAAACCTAATTTGACCGAAACAAACCTAATTTGACCTAAACAAAACTAATTTGACCTAAACAAAACTAATTTGACCTAAACAAAACTAATTTGACCTAAACAAAACTAATGACAAGTATACCTGCATCAGGAAATACAGCATGTAGCTTTTAACAATTAAACATCATTTTGGACGTAATTTCATAAGTAAAACCATCACAGAGAGTGACAATATTTGATTGTTACCTTAATGATATTCTTGATGATACCAATAATAGTATAGGATTTACCAGTACCAGGAGGTCCTTGGATTAGCACCACCCTATTTTGCTGTGCAGGCTCCAGTGCAATCTTGGTTGATATTACAATAGCTTTTTGTTGTGACTTGTTATAGTTATCCTAAAAATACATGAACAATGTGGTTAATGAATAAAATGTAAAAGATCTATTACTATATAGCTGAACAACCCCTTTCTTATTCCAAACCCCCATCCCCCGGCAGCTCAAAGGGCATTAAGTGTTACCTTTGTCAATCTGCCAATTAATATTTGCACATCCATCCATAAATCCCAAAATTGGTTTCCGTCCTCTTTAGTTTGCCTCAACCAAATGTTATGAAACTTATACATAATGCTTATTACCACAAAACACAGGTCAAGTTTGAATTTGGGTGGTGTTACCTTTACCATTCTCGAGTTATGCTCCTTAACATACTTGCCAACCTCTGACAATGACAAATCATGTCATGACATGACATGACATGTCAAAAAGCGTGTGAAAACGCGCGACGAAGATGCGGACTTTTTTATATGAACAATGTTCATAATTTCACATTATCATGATTATACAAATTTGTTAATCATGTTAATATATAATAAAAACAATATTCTAGAGTAAACTTTTATTGTATTCAACAGTGGTCTGTTTTGCTGCTTTTAAAGCAACACACTAGGCTTAGGCACATATTCAAAACAACTGCCAGTTTAATTGCATTTACTCGATAACAAGGCACACAATATATCATTGTCGAGTTCTGATCAGAATTGTAGATTTCTTTATAATTGAAAATGTTCTCTCACAGTCAGTATTGATAATTGGCTGAAATTAAATAGCTTCAGCTTTGAAAGAGTGTCATAACTTTTTTTTCCATCTAATGTCATCTATTATCTTTGCCATTGCTCCCAACGAACTATATATGTTGCTATTGTCTCTGAGGCTTTTGTCTGGTCAAAACTGGGTAGATCATCAGAAGACAGCTGGTACTATGAGAACTGATCCAACAGTTTCGTGATATTTCCATCCCCTTTGGCCTGTGGAAATCTGTTGGCTAGATTTGAAACTGAAAAAGAAAAGTATTTTATTATTTGATTACCATTAAGCACGTTAAATGCTTAATCAAATCGCTACAGTGTAGTTCTCCTCTCACATGTATTGTTTTGATTGCAACATAGGGTGCGCAATGCTTACTCGTCACTCAATAATGTAAACTTGAACTCCCAACTATAATTTGTAAATCTTGAAAATTATTTATCTTAGTACGTAAACATCGTTTTAAACAGCAATCGGCTCTTTAGACGACGGTACAGGTCCTGAAAGCGAACTATTTCTGTCGACATTTCCCCTAAGTGAATTTGAATGAAAGAAAGTCACAGAATCGTAAAAACTAATCACAAACTACTTACCTAAGGGCTTTTGCTGTTCGTCCATACAGAAAAATAAACAATGGCGACGATACAATTACTTCGAAGTTTTCGGTATTTTTTGTCTAATAATGAAAAAACCCGAGAATCGCGATATCACTAACGACCAAAAAATCAAAACAACGAAAAAGCGTGTAATTGCGTGTGAAGTGGCGAAACGCGTGTACACGCCATGTGACAAAATCCTCGCGTGTAAACCGTTGAAAAAGCGTGTATTACACGCGAATATCATGTCAGTTGGCAACTATGCTCCTTAATAACATTATATGCAAGCAGGGGCATCATCTGTGTCCCATGGACACATTTTCCATTTAATTACTTCTAATTTACAAATCAGCCTAATAAACATGCTGATCACTTTTCATGTATCATTTAAGTTAGCTAGTGCATGAAATAATACAAGGAATATGTGTACTTTGAAGCCAAGGCTCTGTGTTGGAGACCGTACTTTGACCTATAATGGTTTACAATGTACTTTTACAAATTGTGACTTGGATGGAGAGTTGTCTCACTGGCACTCATACCACATCTTCTTATATCTATTTGAAGCACCAACATAAATTGTGTTGCTAAAGTGAAACATAAAATGAAGAAAATGCTTATATAACCAACCCTATTATAGGAAACTACTACATCAAATACAATAGGATGTGTGTTTCCTTTTGTCATCAAAAACAGTTGTTTCTTTTAAGGCATAGAGCAGATTTTTGTCTGCTGTTTTGTAGGCCATACTGGCAATACAATGGGTTTTACAATCATGTACAGCAGATTTTGATCTGACAGTGATAACTATTGTATCTGTTGTACCTATGGCCAGTAATAGGGTATATACAACCTCATTTGTTATAGTGTCACAAACTCTTAATGCTGTTAAACTAATAAGAATGAAATTTAATATATAATGTTAGACACACATATCCATAATAGGGGCCTTTGTGGCGAGTGGTCTAAATAGTCTGACTATGTTTCCATTGTTTGATGAACATTTGTCATTATGTAAATCACACATAATATATATAGAGAATAACAGGAAATTACTATAGTATTCATTAGATTTTTGACCATTAAAGATGGTCATTTGTTGATATTAACAAACATTTGTATAAAGATATTAATGAAATGTATTATGATAGCCAATTGCAATGAGATAACTATCCACCAGAGACCAAAAGGATAGTCAAACTCACAAGTTGAAAAAGAACTGACAATGCCTTGGTAAAATTTAGAAATGGCAAAAGACAAACAGTCTACAGAACACAACACAGTAAGGTGTGAGCTTTATTTAAGTGTGAAGACCCCACAATGACTTTGATATTAGGAATAGTCGAAAAGGGTGGTTTTTTTTAAGTGTGTGAAGGAAAATTTTGTCATGAATTAATACACCATATGTTATGAACTAACTTACTCTTTTCTTCCATCTTTCTTCTTTCATCTATTAGTCTTTTCATTAATTCATCTACGGCAGCATTTGATGGTGCACACAGACAAATATGACATGCCCTATTGCTTTTCTGAAAATATAAGAACAATCAATATTACACATGTCCGGCAACTTTATAATGTAAAAATACTAACAATTCAATAAAGCATGTATTTGTTTAACTGATGTTTGTCCTATAACTAAAATGCTTGCCGTCCAAATCCTTTAAAAAGTAGGTGAACTCCTTCAGTTAACACATTGATTCCATAAAAGCCTTCAAATTAAAATACAGTTCAGGCAAAAAGTTCTCAAGAATACTATCTGGACATCGAAAAGCATTGTTAATTCATAAGCTACACAATATATTATGAAATCAAGCAAAAATGGTTTTCTTCTCAAACTTTGCTGTAAATCACAATTTTTTTTGCATACTAGACTTCCACTCAAATATATATCAAATTGCTTACAAAAAATGCTTAGGGTAGGCAGCAAAGAAAGTAAGACTAACAGACTAAACACACATTTTTTTATTTGACTTAAACAAAACTAATTTGACCTAAGCAAAACTAATTTGACCTAAACAAAACTAATTTGATCTAAACAAAACTAATGACCTAGTATACCTGCATCAGGAAATACAGCATGTAGCTTTTAACAATTAAACATCATTTTGGACGTAATTTCATAAGTAAAACCATCACAGAGAGTGACAATATTTGATTGTTACCTTAATGATATTCTTGATGATACCAATAATAGTATAGGATTTACCAGTACCAGGAGGTCCTTGGATTAGCACCACCCTATTTTGCTGTGCAGGCTCCAGTGCAATCTTGGTTGATATTACAATAGCTTTTTGTTGTGACTTGTTATAATTATCCTAAAAATACATGAACAATGTGGTTAATGAATAAAATGTAAAAGATCTATTACTATATAGCTGAACAACCCCTTTCTTATTCCAAACCCCCATCTCCCGGCAGCTCAAGGGGCATTAAGTGTTACCTTTGTCAATCTGTCAATTAATATTTGCACATCCATCCATAAATCCCAAAATTGGTTTCCGTCCTCTTTAGTTTGCCTCAACCAAATGTTATGAAACTTATACACAATGCTTATTACCACAAAACACAGATCAAGTTTGAATTTGGGTGCTGTCACTTTTATCATTCTCGAGTTATGCTCCTTTTTAACATTATATGCAAGCAGGGGCATCATCTGTGTCCCATGGACACATTTTCCATTTAATTACTTCTAATTTACAAATCAGCCTCCTAAACATGCTGATCACTTTCATGTATCATTTAAGTTAGCTAGTGCATGAAATAATGCAAAGAATATGTGTACTTTGAAGCCAAGGCTCCGTGTTGGAGACCGTACTTTGACCTATAATGGTTGTCTTTTACAAATTGTGACTTGGATGGAGAGTTGTCTCATTGGCACTCATACCACATCTTCTTATATCTATTTGAAGCACCAACATAAATTGTGTTGCTAAAGTGAAAAAAAAAATGTAGAAAATGTTATAACCAACCCTATTATGGGGAACTACTACAGCAAATACAATAGGATGTGTGTTTCCTTTTGTCATCAAAAACAGTTGTTTCTTTTAAGGCATAGAGCAGATTTTTGTCTGCTGTTTTGTATGCCATACTTGCAATACAATGGGTTTTACAATCATGTACAGCAGATTTTGATCTGACAGTGATAACTATTGTATCTGTTGTACCTATGGCCAGTAATAGAGTATATATAACCTCATTTGTCATATTGTCACAAACTCTTAAGGATGTTTGCTACTCTGTTTCAAAATAACATGCTTTTTAAAAGACTGTTATAAATTGATAGTATGTAAATAACGGAACTGAAAACGGAGAAAAAAATTAAGGGTCCGTGATCTTGTTTTCCAGAAATAAGCCACTGAAAAATTGGCGGGAAATGATTCATTCTAGATTTTTCATACATTTAACATTGGCACCTTTTTTCTTTCAAAAACAATGAAAAAATAACAAGGATTTTATAAGATTTTCAAATATGGCTTTTTAAACTATATGTAATAAAATTATGAAAAGAAAAGTAGGGGTTAGTAGACAAAATTATTTAATGGCCAAACATGGATAAAACCAGAGGATTCCGAAAATCTGGCAAAAATTCAAAGACAAGAGGAGCGAACATCCTTCACTGTCCTTTATAATGCAGTTAAACTAATAAGAATGAAATTTAATATAAAATGTTAGAGATATACATATCCATAAAAGGAGACCTTTGTGGCCGAGTGGTCTAAGTAGTCTAACTACTGTATCACTAGCCTGTCAACACTGAGGTTGTGAGTTCAAATCCTGTACGTGGCAGGTGCGTTTCATTCCGATCTTAATTGATTAGGATTTTAAGTTTTCCTACCAAAGGTCGGTGGTTTTCTCCAGACACTCTGGCTTCCTCCACCAATAAAAACTCCAACGATATAGCACTATAGTGCTGAAAGTGGGGTTAAATACCAATCAATCAATCAATCATATCCATAATAAGAACATGTTATAAGCAATATTGATAGTTCATTGTGACTTAAATGTCAATGTAAATATTTTAATTTTCTCGACAGAAATTTGTTATAATTTTGATTCTGTTCAAAAAAATATCAATCATTAATTTTAAATAGATGATGATGTATGGCTGCTTAACGTCAAGCGGCAAATTAATATGCATATTCAGGACGAGAACATGTTAATGTAATATGAATATTTACCCTGCCTTGTACCGGAACGACACCCTGAGCCGGATATTTAACGTCCTAGCTCACAAGGTAATAGTTCGCAGAAAAACATTAACCCGGAAACATTATTCCGACTCCGAGCCAACAAGTCTTTGCTCTAACTACTTAATGCCGCTAGCTTGGCTGAGAAGCAGCAAATACCAATTTTAAAGTCTTTGGTTTGAACCTACGACCTCCTGCACTGGAGGCGAACATGCTACCACGAGACGACTGAGGCGGTTAATTTTAAATAGTGTTTACATTAGATCTATCACTATGAGATTTTAAGGCATTAATCACTTAATTTTTTCAGTATACTTACTAATTCCAGAAGATCATTTTCTCTTACTGAAGGATGATTGTGAAATACTCTCAGGATACCTGGAGTCAAAATACTATTGACCATCGTAGTCTTGTAAAGGCGGGACAAGGCATTGTAGTGACGTATTGTTGACACCAAGGAGCATACAACCTTTAAATAAGAATTGATTTCAAAGCATACAAATTTTTATACCTTTCTGCATTAAGGTGGTACCAAACACCTTGCATAAAATTAATTTGGCTCGTTTAATTTTCATAAACTTTTGACAAAATATTTACTTTGACTCTTTGACAAAAATATAAAATTTTCAAAAAAACTTGAACCACACACTTTATCGGAAAAATTTCATTGGAAGTATAGCAGTTTGGCAAACACTAATTTTGATCATTGAGAAGCTTAATATTTCCTTAACAATAGGACGTGATTAAAACGTTCAGCTGATTTTTACAGAGTTATCTCACTGTAGTGTTATGTACCACCTTAAAACACTTTCATTAATATCATCATTTCATTTACAATTGGTTAAAAATTAATGTATGATAGCGTCTAATGTTTCTGTCATAACATAAGAATTTATATTGCTTTGTATAAGACAGCGAAGCTGAGTCTGATTTTCAATGTGATAGCACACAATGAAGCATTCGTCCAAACCTAGAACCATTATTTCGACGCCAAGTTAACCAGTATTTTCTCTTATTGTACAGAACGTAAAAGTTGCAAAAGTTGGCATGCAATAATATATCATACTGCTCTAGTGCAAATTATACTTTAAAGTCATCAGCGACAAAATGTGTTTTTAACAGTTTTTCAAGCTTTGCAATACAATAAAAGGGTTGTTGCATGAATAATGGTAAATATATGAGAATTCAACATACTGTGGATTCATTTATTTTCTTGGGTATCAATTTTCGTGGATTGGGTAAATATCCTATTTTCGTGGATATTTGATAAATGCTGCATACAAGCCAATATAGACTTCCTTCTTCGTTGAACATTTAAATTCGTGGTTCACTTATGCCCACGAAATCAACGAAAATTGATATCCCACAAATAATAATGAATCCACAGAAGCACTTATTAATGTTGAGTTTTAGCATGAGTAGCATACTGACAAACAAGTGGACACCACTCACAGTATGTAACAAAGGGTTGTTCTCGAATTAACATAGGGGCTTTGGTGGCCAAGTGGTCTAAGTAGTCCAACTACTGTATCACTAGCCTGTCAACACCTTAGTAGTGAGTTCAAATCCTGCACGTTGCCGGTGTGCTCAACTCCAATCTTAATTGACTAGGATTGTCAGTTTTCCTGCCAACGGTCTGTGGTTCTCTCCAGCTTCCTCCATCAAAGAAAACAGACTGTCAAGAGATAGCCAATAGTGCTAAAAGTGCTTTTACATATCAATCAACCAATCAGTATCATTTGCATAACTGCATTATATTATTATTGTTAGATAATATGATAAAGCTGATTTTGACTGTAACTTTGCTGTTACATTACGGTATATTTTTAAAGATCATTTTCTCTAACTGAAGGATGATTGTGAAATACTCTCAGGATACCTGGAGTTAAAATACTATTCACCATTGTAGTCTTGTAAAGGCGGGACAAGGCATTGTAGTGACGTATTGTTGACACCAATGAGCATACAACCTAATGTAAAATAAAAATTGATTTCAAAACAAACACATTTTATACCTTTCTGCATTAAAACACTTTCATTAACA
The DNA here is from genome assembly GCA_017311375.1 of Mytilus coruscus. Lineage (NCBI taxonomy): Eukaryota > Metazoa > Mollusca > Bivalvia > Mytilida > Mytilidae > Mytilus > Mytilus coruscus. The sequence continues at coordinate 64,121,532 of CM029603.1, read as the reverse complement.
TCATCATTTCGATTACAATTGGTGAAAAGTAAATGTATGATAGTGTCTATTGTCCAGCAGGAAATATTATATGCATATTTAGGATGAAAATATGTTTCTGTCATAATGAACATCATTGACATTTTTGTTTAATTCTTTAATAAAATAAAATGCCTCAAAACATCAAACTTCATTGTTTTTTTAAAGAAAACTGAATACAAATAAAAATCAGGAAATCAAACAATTTAGATAGAGCATCAGTAAACCATCGTCAATAATATTTGTACATCATTGGGTCAATTGATTCAAAACTGTTAGTTGTAGTAAACTAGAGGCTCTAAAGAGCCTGTGTCGCTCACCATGGTCTATGTGCATATTCAACAAAGGACACTCTCCAACATTATAGACGAGAATAGAATTCATGACAGAAACCTCTGTTTTGTTGATTTTGTATTGCTTATCATTTAGTCTGTTTAGTTTACCTCTATCTTCTTTAGGTTTTGCTAAAAACACAAAAGAGGGCAAAAAAAAATCCTCATTTAAGGGCACTCACTCCTATAAAGAGTGACAGTCTACTAAATATATCAGCAAAAATTGACTTGTTAGTAGATCTTGACTTGCTGATCATTTTTGTGATTTAAAGTGACTATCTATTAAAATTTTAATCATATAAGGCAAAGTGCAAAACAATGGTGAAAGTCGTCATTAATGGGCAATAACTCCAAAAAGGAGTCGTTGGACAATTTCCACCAAATTGTCCTAATTGTAGTTCTGGTCTTGCTGGTCATTTTTGCTTATTTAAGTTTCTATCTATCTATTATAATTTTTAAGATATAAGGCAAAAACACAAAAAAATTGGTAAAAATCGTCATCAAAGGGCAATAACTCTAATAAGGAGTCAACTCACGATTTCTACCATGCAGACTTATTTGTAGAACATGTCTTGCTGATCATTTTTGCAATTTAAAGTTTCTACCTATTATAGTTTTCAAAATGATAGGCAAAAATGAAAAAAAGGTAAAATTTGTCATTTAAGGGCAATAACTCCTATAAGAAGTGGTCTGACAGTTTTGACATTTATGGACAATTGGTAGAGCTCAACATTCTGAACATTTCTGTCCCTGTCAGATTTTTTCTATTTATAACGGTTTTCAAAATAGTAGACAAAACTTGCATTTTACCCCTATGTTCTATTTTCAGCCATGGACTGGTGGCCATGTTGGTTGCCAGGGAACATATTTTTTAAACTAGATACCCCAATAATGATTGTGGTCAAGTTTGGTTAAATTTGGCCCAGTAGTTTCAGAGGAGAAGACTTTTGTAAAAGTTAATGGTTGACGGACGACGGACGCTAAGTGATGAGAAAAGCTCTCTTGGCCCATTGGGCCAGGTGAGCTAAAAACCTGAATTGTCCAATTTTTGTTTTAGTTGACTGCAATGAAATTATATCAACGAATTTAAAATTATTGTTAGGTAACAACAATCAAGCAAACACCAATTAGATATATTTTGAGCATACTGTAATCGAAGATCTCTTGTCAGGTAACATTTTGAACTGTCGAAATCTAGTCTTCACAATTATTTCTAGTCCAATCAAATCAGAGGCTGATTTCCCTTCTTTAACTGAAATAAAAAAGTTATTTTAAAATAGCGCTGATTTTTCTGTTTTTTGAAATAAAATACATTATTCCAAAAGCTTATAGATTACATGCACATAATGATAATACTTTTATATGCACCAATAATAAGAATTTTTACAAAATATCCTTTTCAGAGTTTCACAATAAATAAAAATATAAAAGTGTATATGAAATACAATATGATACATAATACAAAATACTAAATACGAGCGGAGAATGATATACCCTAATAAACAGAATATGTGAGAACATAAATATATGGTAACCCATAATACATAGAAGTTAATGTGACTATCATTTAGTAAGGCTGTCGCTTATAATAAATTTTGCAAAAACTTCAGCCCTTTTTCTGTTAAGACATGAAATGTTCAATATTTTTGACATCACAAATGTAAATTCTGCACTAAAGCAGCCTAACTTTCTCACTCTATTCATTTTTCAACATCATTAATAAAATTTTTGATCCTACTTTGCCTAAACAATGATTCTTTTACTACTTCCTCCAAGTAATAGTAATTTTAAATCAAGTTTGAGAGAAATAACACACGATACATACCTGCTCTTAAAGATAAATATACAAAAAGTTTGTCTTATAAAATTCTGATAAACTTTTGCTAATGGCAGCACACTGTAATGATTTAGGTGAAATTTTAATGAAGACCAACTTTCTGTCCTTTTTGCGCTGACAATGCATTAAGCAAACACCAATCAATCAATATCTTTCTGAATGAACTTTTAATTTGACAATATAAACATGAAATCATGATGTCTTTCCGATGTACCAACATTACAACCAAATTTTTTCCAGTAATGTAAATTTACACAATGAAATGTATACATGGTATAGTAGAACCCTTTTTGAAATTTATACAATCTACTAAACTTAATACGGTCAAATTCAGAACTTTTTAATAACAACGCTACTTTCGGTTGTATAAAAATAATACAAATATAAAGCCTCAAGAATATGTTTTATGGATTTTCTCCTTTATAATTACATCCACTGAGTTTCAAAAATTGCAAAAATAATGTAAGCTTATAAGGACTTAATGCCAAAAAAAGTAAGAGTGAAGTTTGGTGAATTCACTGCACTCCAAACCGTATCTTCAGTTTTAGTGCTCAGAAAATCATACATACCTAAAGAAGGAAATGTCTGTAGGATTTTAACAACATCGCCCTGATTCCTACGGTACTGGAGCCTCTCTATGAATCCGAGCTGTGGATAATATTTGGCTTTATGCTTGGCACTGACTTCCCATGCATTCACACCCCAGGTATTCACTGTCACAAGATCTCCTTCGTTTAAAAGATTAAAGGTCTGCTTTGGGACCACAGCTAAAATATAAAGTTTTACAAATTTAAGCAATGGTCCTTAGTGATTTTAGTATAATTTTACAAAGGTCATTTCAGCTAAAGTTAAATTGTTATCAAGTGGTCTAAGTAGTCCAACTACTGTATCACTAGCCTGTCAACACCTTAGTAGTGAGTTCAAATCCTGCACGTTGCGGTGTGCTCAACTCCAATCTTAATTGACTAGGATTGTCAGTTTTCCTGCCAACGGTCTGTGGTTTCTGTAATATGATCTGAATTGTCCAATTTATGTTTTTAGTTGACTGCAACGAAATTATATAAATGAATTTAAAATAATTGTTTGTTAACAGCAATCAAGCAAACATTGTTAAGATATATTTTGAGCATACCGTAATAGAAGATCTCTTGTCAGGTAACATTTTGAACTGTCGAAATCTGGTCTTTACAATTATTTCTAGTCCAATCAAATCAGAGGCAGATTTCCCTTCTTTTACTGAAATAAAAAAATATTTTAAAATAGCGCTGATTTTTCTGTTTTTTGAAATAAAATACATTATTCCAAAAGCTTATAGATTACATGCACATAATGATAATACTTTTATATGCACCAATAATAAGAATTTTCACAAAATATCCTTTTCAGAGTTTCACAATAAATAAAATATAAAAGTGTATATGAAATACAATATGATACGTAATACAAAATACGAGCGGAGAATGATTTACCCTAATAAACACAATATGTGAGAACATAAATAAATGGTAATCATAATACATAGAAGTTAATGTGACTATCATTTAGTAAGGCTGTCGCTTATAATAAATTTTGCAAAAACTTCAGTCCCTTTTTCTGTTAATACATGAAATGTTGAATGTTTTTGACATCACAAATGAAAATTTTGCCCTAAAGCAGCCTAACTTTCTCACTCTATTAATTTTTCAACATCATTAATAAAATTTTTGATCCTACCTTGCCTACACAATGATTCTTTTACTACTTCCTCCAAGTAATAGTAATTTTAAATCAAGTTTGAGAGAAATAACACACGATACATACCTGCTCTTAAAGATAAATATACAAAAAGTTTGTCTTATAAAATTCTGATAAACTTTTGCTAATGGCAGCACACTGTAATGATTTAGGTGAAATTTTAATGAAGACAACTTTCTGTCCTTTTTGCGCTGACAATGCATTAAGCAAACACCAATCAATCAATATCTTTCTGAATGAACTTTTAATTTGACAATATAAACATGAAATCATGATGTCTTTCCGATGTACCAACATTACAACCAAATTTTTCCAGTAATGTAAATTTACACAATGAAATGTATACATGGTATAGTAGAACCCTTTTGAAATTTATACAATCTACTAAACTTAATACGGTCAAATTCAGAACTTTTAATAACAACGCTACTTTCGGTTGTATAAAATAATACAAATATAAAGCCTCAAGAATATGTTTTATGGATTTTCTCCTTTATAATTACATCCACTGAGTTTAAAAAATTGCAAAAATAATGTAAGCTTATAAGGACTTAATGCCAAAAAAAGTAAGTGTGAAGTTTGGTTAATTCACTGCACTCCAAACCGTATCTTCAGTTTTAGTGCTCAGAAAATCATACATACCTAAAGAAGGAAATGTCTGTAGGATTTTAACAACATCGCCCTGATTCCTACGGTACTGGAGCCTCTCTATGAATCCGAGCTGTGGATAATATTTGGCTTTATGCTTGGCACTGACTTCCCATGCATTCACACCCCAGGTATTCACTATCACAAGATCTCCTTCGTTTAAAAGATTAAAGGTCTGCTTTGGGACCACAGCTAAAATATAAAGTTTTACAAATTTAAGCAATGGTCCTTAGTGATTTTAGTATAATTTTACAAAGGTCATTTCAGCTAAAGTTAAATTGTTATCAGAAGCTCGGAATATTTTGCGTTTAACATAGCTAAATAATTTTCTCTGATAGGGTTTTCTTTTTGCTGATATGCAAAATTTTATTTTAAACAGACAAAATGACACCTGGTGCCTATTGTATTCAAACTTCTTTTATCAATATTTTTTTATTATAATAGTTTTCTTATTGTACTTACATGATGACACCTGGTGCCTATTGTATTCAAACTTCTTTTATCAATATTTTTTTATTATAATAGTTTTCTTATTGTACTTACATGTTTCTACATGTATCATATTCTTTTCATGTAAAATCCTTTTAAAATGTGAAATGTGCATTAGAAACATAGAAACCATATTTCAACAAATCAAATAGTACATGCAAATTAATGGGAATAATAAGAGACTGGGTTCCCTGTCAATGCAAATTTTATTGAAAGAAGAAGTTTTTATGTTCTTAAGGTAGATTCACTATATACCACCATCTTGGATTGTACAATAGCAGTAAACAATCGGTTAAGTTCATTGCCTAAATCTGCAAATTTTGAGACAGATTTGCAATTTTTGTTTAAGACTATATATTTGTATAAAGAAAAATACCGTTAAAAGGCTTGTATAGTCCGCGGTTTTATTCTCCAAAATTGAACCTGCCAGACAGGGTGCGGACTATAGAGTACGATAAGCAAGTAATAAGAGAAAAAATCGATTTCGCAAGGTGGTTTGTTTACATTTCGCCATGTTTGTTATTGATATTGTAGAGGGCGCTCTTATCATTTTCAAAACTAATAATTTACCTAATCTATATTAATATGTTATTTTTATTCAATATCAAACAGATACTGATAGATTAAAAAATTAAATGCTTCACTACAAATTTCTCCTTTCTTTTCACTGAAAACTGGAATCTGCTTGAATTTAACGGAACGAAAAAAGTATAAAAGTCAACCGAGAACCAGCTTACGATGTATAAACTACAAAACATAATCAGTTATCCGTTCCGTTTTGGTGTTTCATACTGACGCATGTGTTTTGTTTTAGCTTAAGATCCTTCAAACATTAATGTGATAGATATATTAAACTTTGTTTTACACAAGGATGGAACTGTTTTACTTTCAAAGTCGTATTCTAGTGATGTGATATCTATTAAGTACGGATTTTCCGTACACTCTCACCGTATTTATTTTCTTTTAAACGTGCTATTCAAACTTCCGGTTTAAACATACACAAGTTTCTAAATTGTTTTTTGTGTGATTTTGACACATTTTAATACTCGTGGAGTGTTTTAGAATCATTTACAAGCAGTTTCAACTTCTATTTGATGATGAAAAACAGGTTTTTCCATGAAAATACCGCAACTGACCACACACGATTTGAAATTAACGGAGTTTCATTAGACATTTTCTAACAGTTACAAAAAGTTTTTTTACCTGAAATTTCGTGGCGAGAAGGGGGTACAGACAATACACCAGTGCGAACTATACAAGCCCGACTACGGTAAGTGATTTATTGCATTATCCAAAATGATTAAACAAATACCAAATATTTATAATGTTTTAGAATCAATTTTTCAACTTTCCCATTAAAAGGAGAAAACTGTTTTAGTAAAAAAATTTATACTGGAATGATAGTGAAATTTTCGTTTTTTTCTTGTAGCAAGAAAACAAGTTAGGTGACATCATATTTTTTTTATTTCATTAAAATACATTATAAAACCTATCTTCACATATTTTATTTCAAAATTCTATCTCACAGATTTCTTTTTATTCACAAAAATGTATTTTCTCATGAACAATTTATGCAAATTTGGGCAATTTTGCATGACTTGTAGCTTGAAAAATAGCATGGTGACCCATTTATCATATTTTTGAAAAAAGCTTAGTGAAATGTTCATTTTGGCAAAGTATGAGAAAATTTAATATCAGGAAATATGTACCGATGATCCACCTTAAGCTGTTAAGAACTTTCATTATCGCTATTTTTACGAATTTTTCCTTTGATCTTGCTGACTGATAACTTCCGTTCTTAGCGCAGTCGAGTGATATGAAAATTATCCCTAGAAACTAAGGGAACACGTGCCGTTGTCATGGAAATTAAAGTCGTCTTCATAGGTAAAATAGCGATAAACAGATTATCATTGGTCATCTCAACTCGATTGCTTTTCTCGCTTTCGCCGTACCGGCTCAAGCGAGAAAATCAATCTTGTTGAGATAACCAACAATAATCTATAAGTTTACACCAAAGTAGTTTGCATCCAATTATCAAAATTAGTAATGCACTAACAAATTCCAAAATTATTGCCAGATCTTACACAAAGCACCATACTTGCTCCACCTGCTTTGTATAGGCAGGGATACAGTTTGTCTTACATAGAAGTTGTTTCCCTTTACAAAAAAATCTATCAATGGAAATAAAGTCAGAAATTTGAAAATGAAATATTATAGTTTTTTCTTGTCAATTCAGGATTCAGGAATAGATTTGCTATATGTCATATATAGTATATATATATATACCAGTAAAAGTATATGTGAACATCTTGTCACATGGTTTATGAACTCGAGTAAACACAATATCAACTGATCTTCTTCGTCCCTTTGACTCTTGCCAAGACCTCACACACTGAAATATAAAAAAAAATTAAAATTAAAAATTACTTATATTTTTGCGTTATCATATAAGTAATTAAACACTTGGATGGATATATGTTTAGAATACAATGGGCAATCATTCAAGTTGAAAAAATGGATGTGCAAATTTGAAGTTTACATGCTAGCTCACACAGTGTCAATGAGCTTTGCTGAACACAACTTCACTTGTAACTAGACCAAATCAAGTCATCAACAAGAATTTTTTAGTTCTGTCAAAACATTTTTTTTATAGCTTGTTCTTATGCTGTACTGCTACACCATGGTCCCTGGTAATGGGAAGGGTTTGGCACTAGCAAACATGTTTGACCCCACCACATTCTTTATGTGCCTGTCCCAAGTCAGGATCCTATAATTCATGTGTTGTGGTCTGTTGCTGTATATCATATTTGTTTTTCCTTTTTTGTTTTGTACCAAAAAATCAGAAAGTTAAGTTTTCTCGTCTGAATTGTTTTACATTTGTCATTTCAGTTTAATAGCTTACTATGCGATATGGGTTATGCTCATTGCAAAAGGTTGTAGAGTGACCTATTGTTGTTAAATTCTGTCATTTGGTCTCTGGTGGAGAGTTGTCTCCTTGGCTATCATACCACATCTTTTTATTTTTATATTTATCTCAATGGGTTTTGTCTTTTTGGGGAATTTGATTTTTATATGACATATCTCTAATATCTCTGTCAAATCTATTCACTACCTTCTAGACTCAGGGATATTTAGTGCTTGACATGGGGTAAAGTTTTTAACTTCTAATTGAAGAAGACTACATGTTGACCTCTAGATGTCTTTTGGTTTTGTTTTTTTTTGGTGCTGTGTGTTGCTGTCTTATTGACTTTTACCTTACATATCCTTTATTAAAAATCAACTTAGTTTTCTGAATTGAATTGTTTGATATTTTTCATGTTAAGGCCTTTTATAGCTGACTTAAACAGTATGGGTTTATCTCATTGTTGAAGGCCGTACAGTTGCTAATAATTGCTTACATCCACTTCATTTGAACTTAGGTGGATAGTAGTCTCATTGGCAATCATACCATATCTCCTTATTTTTATATTAAAAAAAATATGTGTTTTGGCTTAACTGAAAAACCTTAATTTCTAGTAACTAAGCCTACTATAGTATGTATAGAGATTTTTGTTTCTGCTATTGTGACTAGCATATAAAATTTTTGAAAACAAATATTTGCCTTCCTTCCAAACATGTTTTTTTGCAGCATGCATATGTTAAGATTGATTGATTGATTGGTTGGTGTTTAATGCCACTTTCAACACTATTGTGCAATTTCGTGGCGGTCAGTTTTTATTGGTGGAGGAAGCCGAAGTGCCCGGAGAGAACCATCAACCTTCGTTAGGAAAACTGACAATACTAGTCAATTAAGATTGGAGTAGAGTGCAACTGCCCCGTGCAGGTCTTAAGTTAAGAGAAACACAGATATTATATTTTTTAGCCTTTGATCACTTACTGTTTCCCAAGTCTCCAGATAGAGATGGGGGAATAGAGTTTTGAAATAGTCTTCATAACTGTCATAAGAGTCTAAAAGATGAGAAACAGGATAAGCTTCTTCTACATCTGGAGGTGCTGTCTGATGTTTTTCTACAAAAATAAAGTTTTGTGACAACATATTTTTTGTTATAAAAATAAAGATTTGTGACAACATATATATTATGGTCATTCAACAAACTTACATAGCTTAAAATGCTGTATGGGATTTGCTCATTGTTGAAGACTGTACATTGACCTATAGTTGTTTACTTCTACATCTTTTGGGTCTCTGGTGGAGAGTTGCCTCATTGACAATCATATTACATCTTTTTTTTATATGTACATCCCATAGCAAACTATTTTTTTTCAAATCGATTTGATTCTTTTTCCAATAGTAAAGACCTCCAGTTCCACAAAAACAAACAATTCATCATATTTAATTTGTAATGTTTATAAATATATACCAGTGCAAATGTGTACATTATCCCCAATTTAAATATTTAGGACTTTATTTGAAATATTTTTACATAGGGGTTTATTTTGTGCATTTTGTGTTATTGCAAAATAAGAACTATTCCAGAAAAAAATGTCACTAGTGGGCAGAACGCCATTGAATAATTATAATGTTGGAGGGGGGTAAAAGTTCAAAATTTTCTATGTAAAACAAATATTGCACCTGAATTCTAATGTGTTGGTGGTACCCCTTAATTTCATGGGCATTCTGCCCCCTGGAGACACCTCTCTATGGAATAGCCCTTAGCAAAATTAACCCCCTTGCCAAAATTTCAACATTTAAAGTAGCTTGAACTTAAGTCATTGTTTTTTGTGGAAAAGGCTAAAAACATAATCTTAGCAAATATCATTTTTCGGTTTTTGATGGGCAGTAGCTGGATGTAGAGTAGATTTATGTTACCATTACCCACAAAACGAAATTATCAAATCTGTTATTAATATATATGTTGCTAGACTTTCTATATTTACATCATCTTTTCATCTGACATGTCAGATACATAACATAAAATTCTACTGATAGTTTAATATAAATATATATATCTTAATTTTTTATTTAAATTCTCACCATATTCATCAAACCAGTTCGCATTCCACTTCAATATCTTCACAAAGAAGTAATTGAAGTCTAAAATACTCAGATCAGCAATAGGACTGCTGCCTTGTTTGAAAATAGGAACTGGTACCCTATCAACCTGCTGCTGGGCAGAAGATGGTCTTGAGTTATTACAGGGGGCAGCTCTGTTTCTATGTTGCTGGTAAGAAGATGGTGTGGGAACAGTTGCTACTGGTATCTGTTGACTGGTACTTGTAAAAGCACCAGGAGGTGGTTGATAAGTAATTGTTGAATTCTGATTCTGTGTTGTTAGAGGTTTTGCCTTTGCAGCCTAAAACAATAATGTTCATGCATTTAAATATTCAGTTAACAAATACATTGTTAATATACATATATACACATAATTGATGTGCCTGTCCCAAGTTAGCAGCCTGTTATTCAGTGGTTGTCATTGTTTCATGTCGGTTATATTCGTTGTTTGTATATTGTGTTGTTATAAATTAGGCCATAAGGGAGCTACCATTTGATTTTTATGGGGGGGCTAGGATGAAATTTGAAAAAAATAGGCAGGACAGGAGTTTTGAGTAAAAAAAAAGGCAGGATGAGACACTTGCAAAAAAAAAAGTCAGGATGACAATTTAGGTAAAAAAAAGTCAGGATAAACTTTTAAAAAAGGCAGGACCGAATAGAATGAAAAATAAAAAGGCAGGACAGAGATTACAACTAAAAAAAAATGCAGGACAAAATTTTTCATCCTAGCCCCCCCATAAAAATCAAATGGTAGCTCCCTAAGCTTTCTTGTTTGAATTTTTTCAATTTTTAATGTCGTATGGCCTTTTATAGCTGTTGACTATACATTCTATAAGGTATGGGTTTTTTCCTCATTGTTGAACTATGTACGATGACCTATAATTGCTTAGATCTTCGTAACTTAAACTCTGGTACATACATGTAGTTGTCCTTTTGGCAATCACACCACATCTCCTTATTCTTATATAGGTAGACGTCAATGTGAATGCATATAAAATCTGCTTACTTTGAAAAATAAATGTCAAATTTGTTTTTTGTAAATTGTATTTTGGGTCAGTCAAAAATCACTCTGTGTGATTTTTCACCGTGAATGCTAGCTAGTGATTAATGGGGATTCACTTTGAAATACCTCTCTGCCTATTCAATAGAAAGTAATGTGGATTAAATCTTAGTTGTCGGATACCAATTTTTATGGATTCCGTGGTTAAAGGTGAACCACTTATTTAAAAGTTCAACTTAGTACAATTTTCTATAAGCTTGTATGCAAATTTTGGCAAACCCACGAAATCAAATATCAGAAATGCAATATTCCCAATTCAATCCACGAAAAACTGGTAACTCCAAAAATAAATGAATCCGCATTATCACAGGGTCTTAAGGATGTACTTAGGTGAATTAAAAAAATCTAGAATTTAAAATTGATACTTTAAGTCAGAAGAACATTAGTTAAGGAACAAAATAAGCTATAAATATTGATAGGTTATGGAACTCCTTTTTGAGATATTTGATTTTTTTAAAATGGTGGGAAAAGACTGACTCAGACTTTAACCATATATTTAGCATTGGCATTATTTGCGTCTCAAATCGTAAGAAAAAAATCTAATACCTGCTTAACTTTTGGTAATGACTTTCTTAAGAGCTATTGAAGTCTTCTATGGAAAGAAAAGTGGGTGATATGGGGCAAAATATTTTACCCTGTATCATAGGAAAAAACCCAAGGAGTCCGAACATCTGACAAAAATTCTTAAACCTGAACTGACTACATCCTTAAATCACTGTATAATCACCAAATTCACAGTGAATCTCTCAACACCAGTAAAAGTGAATTTTGACAGAATCTCCTTGTGTGTACTGTATACTATAACATACCTGTAAATTTAGAGGTAGTTTTTTCATCAGGTTTACAGAGCTAGTGACTGGAGGCTGTGTAACTGGTTCATTTTCATTTTCCCCAGGTAGTTTTGGTAGTCCATTAGGAAAATGTGTGTTAAACCGGGCCTTCCTATTGTCCCAATCAACTCCTCTTCGTGTATTCTCTGCAGACTGAGAATATGTTTGTATCCTAAACTGAACTTTTAGACCTTTGCTCTCTGATCCTACTATTCGCAGAATTGATTTGGGCGTTTTCTCACCAGTTTCAGCTGGAGATGTTGTTTCCAGATTGCCTGTCGATGTAATTTCGAGATCTCTTTCTCTGTACATTGATATTCTTAATCTCGACTTCTCAGGAGAATTATTTTTCAGGCTGACCTCTGAAGTTGATGCCTCCATCAGACTTTCTGTTCTTTGTTCCGTTTCCTCGCGGCTCGGTGTTCTGACTCGTGATGTGATCTTCATACTGCTCAATCCAATTTTCGACATAAAATCCCCAGAAATTTGTGAATCTAGGTTTGTTGCTAATAATGGTGATTTTGTTACTATTTCATTTTCTTTCTCTTTCTTGGCAGTTTCAGACAACTTTGGAATCCTTTTCATGATTGTCTTATCTTTGTCATCTTTCTTCGATGATTCATCTTTTTCCTTTTGAGAAGACGTACGATGACTACTTTTGCCTGATGATCTCCTGGAAGATTCTCTCTCCTTAGACTTTTCTGATGATTTGGATTTTTCAGATGACTTATCATCCTTCCTATCTGAAGACTTACTAGAGGATCTGTGATCTTTTTCTTGTCATGTGATTCCTGTCGATTGTCATGTGACTTCTGATCCTTGTCACCTGACCTCTTATCTCTTTGATCTATATCTTTAGAGTGTCTTTCTTTTCTGTGACCAGAACTTTGTGATGAACTATGATGATGTTTGTGTTTAGATGAAGACCTATCATGTCGATCTGACTGAGAATGACTACGATTATCTCCCCTTTTACTTTTATCTGTCTTCTCTGACGTAACAGTATCTTTTTTCTGCTTTTCTTTGGTTGTTTGTTGATCTTCCTGACTGCTCTGTGTTCCCTTTGCCCGAGGAAATTCCAATAATGGTAACTGTTTAGCTAGGATCTCTTTTTCATCGGGAAGCGTTACGTCGGAAACATCACTTGCACCTACAATACGAAAGAAGAAATCAGTGTCATATTCAAAATGGTAGACAAATATTTATAATCTTTGAAATAATCAAATCGTTGACCACACATATATAGATTGGTGTTTAACACCTCTTTCAGCACTAGTTTGCTATATTGAGTTAGTCAATTTTAATTGGTGGAAGAAGCTAGAGTACCTGGAGAACCACTGACCTTCGGTAGGAAAGACAACATATGATTAATTCAATTAGAAACACTACATACATTGTTTGATATATTCATTTTTTCTGTAAATTCACTTTTCATAACATGTCTATTAGAAATAGCGTTGTTTTTTTTTTCTACCCCAGGCATAGATTGCCTTAGCCGTAATTTAGGAACAATTTTTTTGGAATTTTTAGTTTTTAACTCTTGAACTTCCTATTTATTTGTCTTCTGTTTTGATTCAATAGTCACTGGTGTAGATGAAATGTGTGTCTGACGTACCAAATATTAACTTAAGGATGTTCGCTCCACTTGATTTTGAGTTTTTGTCAGATATATATTCGGAATCCTCTGGTTTTATTCATGTAGTGCTATTAAAAATGTTTGCCTGCTAATCCCTACTTTTCTTTTCATAATTCTATTACGTATAGTTTAAAAAGCCATCTCTGAAAATCTTATAAAATCCTTGTTATTTTTTTCATAGTTTTTGAAAGAAAAAAGGTGCCAATGTTTAAAGAAAAATCTAGAGAGAATCATTTCCCGCCAAATTTTCAAAGGCTTATATCTCGAAAACAAGCACACGGACCCTTAATTTTTTTCTAATTTTTCAGTTCCTTTATTCATATTCAATCAATTTAGAACAGTCTTTCAAAAAACTTGTTATTTTGAAACAGAGGAGCGAACACCCTTAAGCCTGGTATCTTTGATAAGTTTTTAAATCTTCAAAAGAACTTACTAGACAATTATTGTTTAAAATTTCATCACGACATGTACTTTGCATAGAACATTCAGGTGTTTTTAAATAAAACATACAAAAGTCGGGGTTGTGAGGACTTTTATTTTGGACATTAGTTGTGCCAGTGTCATTTATTGTTGTAAGCGTGATCATATTTGCTTTTTGTTGTAGAAACAAGGACATGTAGAATTGATCTTACTATATACATGATATATATAACTTTATCATACTTGAACATGCAAGAACAGGCATAATAGTATATACTTTTTTATCTAAAAAGTTATGGTGTATCTATTCTTGATAACTTCTGTTATGTGTACTACCTACTTTATTTTCTCTCTTTCGGCCAATTTGTTTTAATTGAAATTGTTATGAAGACATCCCTAATTTCTTGTCCCTTTTATGCAGTATTTCTTGTCAAGTTATCTTACACTTATCTTGAATTGCCCTGTGGTTGTCTGAATGTTTGTATTGTTCCTGTTTTTTAAAGGTCTAAATGTTTGTATTATTCCTGTTTTTTAAGGTCTGAATGTTTGTATTATTCCTGTTTTTTTAAGGTCTGAATGTTTGTATTATTCCTGTTTTTTAAGGTCTGAATGTTTGTATTGTTCTGAATGTTTGTATTATTCCTGTTTTTAAGGTCTGTATTGTTCCTTTTTTAAGGTCTGAATGTTTGTATTGTTCCTGTTTTTTTAAGGTCTGAATGTTTGTATTATTCCTGTTTTTTTAAGGTCTGAATGTTTGTATTGTTCCTGTTTTTTTAAGGTCTGAATGTTTGTATTATTCCTGTTTTAAGGTCTGAATGTTTGTATTATTCCTGTTTTTTAAGGTCTGAATGTTTGTATTATTCCTGTTTTTTTAAGGTCTGAATGTTTGTATTGTTCCTGTTTTTTTAAGGTCTGAATGTTTGTATTATTCCTGTTTTTTAAGGTCTGAATGTTTGTATTATTCCTGTTTTAAGGTCTGAATGTTTGTATTGTTCCTGTTTTTTTAAGGTCTGAATGTTTGTATTGTTCCTATTTTAAGGTCTGAATGTTTGTATTATTCCTGTTTTAAGGTCTGAATGTTTGTATTGTTCCTGTTTTTTTAAGGTCTGAATGTTTGTATTGTTCCTGTTTTTTTAAGGTCTGAATGTTTGTATTATTCCTGTTTTAAGGTCTGAATGTTTGTATTGTTCCTGTTTTAAGGTCTGAATGTTTGTATTATTCCTGTTTTTTTAAGGTCTGAATGTTTGTATTGTTCCTATTTTAAGGTCTGAATGTTTGTATTATTCCTGTTTTAAGGTCTGAATGTTTGTATTGTTCCTGTTTTAAGGTCTGAATGTTTGTATTGTTCCTGTTTTTTTAAGGTCTGAATGTTTGTATTATTCCTGTTTTAAGGTCTGAATGTTTGTATTGTTCCTGTTTTTTTAAGGTCTGAATGTTTGTATTGTTCCTATTTTAAGGTCTGAATGTTTGTATTATTCCTGTTTTAAGGTCTGAATGTTTGTATTGTTCCTGTTTTTTTAAGGTCTGAATGTTTGTATTGTTCCTGGTCTGAATGTTTGTATTGTTCCTGTTTTTTTAAGGTCTGAATGTTTGTATTATTCCTGTTTTAAGGTCTGAATGTTTGTATTGTTCCTGTTTTAAGGTCTGAATGTTTGTATTATTCCTGTTTTTTTAAGGTCTGAATGTTTATATTGTTCCTATTTTAAGGTCTGAATGTTTGTATTATTCCTGTTTTAAGGTCTGAATGTTTGTATTGTTCCTGTTTTAAGGTCTGAATGTTTGTATTGTTCCTGTTTTTTTAAGGTCTGAATGTTTGCAATATTCCCTTTTTTTTTAAGGTCTGAATGTTTGTATTATTCCTGTTTTAAGGTCTGAATGTTTGTATTATTCCCTTTTTTTTAAGGTCTGAATGTTTGTATTATTCCTGTTTTAAGGTCTGAATGTTTGCAATAACCCCTTTTTTTTTAAGGTCTGAATGTTTGTATTGTTCCTGTTTTAAGGTCTGAATGTTTGTATTGTTCCTGTTTTTTTTAAGGTCTGAATGTTTGTATTGTTCCTGTTTTTTTAAGGTCTGAATGTTTGTATTATTCCTGTTTTAAGGTCTGAATGTTTGTATTATTCCTGTTTTTTAAGGTCTGAATGTTTGTATTATTCCTGTTTTTTTAAGGTCTGAATGTTTGTATTGTTCCTGTTTTTTTAAGGTCTGAATGTTTGTATTATTCCTGTTTTTAAGGTCTGAATGTTTGTATTGTTCCTGTTTTAAGGTCTGAATGTTTGTATTGTTCCTGTTTTTTTTAAGGTCTGAATGTTTGTATTATTCCTGTTTTTTTAAGGTCTGAATGTTTGTATTGTTCCTGTTTTTTTAAGGTCTGAATGTTTGTATTGTTACTGTTTTTTAAGGTCTGAATGTTTGTATTGTTCCTGTTTTTAAGGTCTGAATGTTTGTATTATTCCTGTTTTAAGGTCTGAATGTTTGTATTGTTCCTGTTTTAAGGTCTGAATGTTTGTATTATTCCTGTTTTTTTAAGGTCTGAATGTTTGTATTATTCCTGTTTTAAGGTCTGAATGTTTGTATTGTTCCTGTTTTTTTAAGGTCTGAATGTTTGCAATATTCCCTTTTTTTTAAGGTCTGAATGTTTGTATTATTCCTGTTTTAAGGTCTGAATGTTTGTATTATTCCCTTTTTTTTAAGGTCTGAATGTTTGTATTATTCCTGTTTTAAGGTCTGAATGTTTGCAATATTCCCTTTTTTTTAAGGTCTGAATGTTTGTATTGTTCCTGTTTTAAGGTCTGAATGTTTGTATTATTCCTGTTTTTTTAAGGTCTGAATGTTTGTATTATTCCTGTTTTTTTAAGGTCTGAATGTTTGTATTGTTCCTGTTTTTTTAAGGTCTGAATGTTTGTATTATTCCTGTTTTAAGGTCTGAATGTTTGTATTATTCCTGTTTTTTTAAGGTCTGAATGTTTGTATTATTCCTGTTTTTTAAGGTCTGAATGTTTGTATTATTCCTGTTTTTTTAAGGTCTGAATGTTTGTATTATTCCTGTTTTTTTAAGGTCTGAATGTTTGTATTATTCCTGTTTTTTTAAGGTCTGAATGTTTGTATTGTTCCTGTTTTTTTAAGGTCTGAATGTTTGTATTATTCCTGTTTTTTAAGGTCTGAATGTTTGTATTGTTCCTGTTTTTTTAAGGTCTGAATGTTTGTATTGTTCCTGTTTTAAGGTCTGAATGTTTGTATTATTCCTGTTTTAAGGTCTGAATGTTTGTATTGTTCCTGTTTTAAGGTCTGAATGTTTGTATTATTCCTGTTTTTTAAGGTCTGAATGTTTGTATTATTCCTGTTTTAAGGTCTGAATGTTTGTATTATTCCTGTTTTTTTAAGGTCTGAATGTTTGTATTGTTTTTCCTGTATTATTCCTTTTTAAGGTCTGAATGTTTGTATTGTTCCTGTTTTAAGGTCTGAATGTTTGTATTATTCCTGTTTTAAGGTCTGAATGTTTGTATTGTTCCTGTTTTAAGGTCTGAATGTTTGTATTATTCCTGTTTTAAGGTCTGAATGTATTGTTCCTGTTTTTTAAGGTCTGAATGTTTGTATTATTCCTGTTTTAAGGTCTGAATGTTTGTATTGTTCCTGTTTTTTAAGGTCTGAATGTTTGTATTGTTCCTGTTTTAAGGTCTGAATGTTTGTATTATTCCTGTTTTTTTAAGGTCTGAATGTTTGTATTGTTCCTGTTTTTTTAAGGTCTGAATGTTTGTATTATTCCTGTTTTAAGGTCTGAATGTTTGTATTGTTCCTGTTTTAAGGTCTGAATGTTTGTATTATTCCTGTTTTTTTAAGGTCTGAATGTTTGTATTGTTCCTGTTTTAAGGTCTGAATGTTTGTATTATTCCTGTTTTTTTAAGGTCTGAATGTTTGTATTGTTCCTGTTTTAAGGTCTGAATGTTTGTATTATTCCTGTTTTAAGGTCTGAATGTTTGTATTGTTCCTGTTTTAAGGTCTGAATGTTTGTATTATTCCTGTTTTAAGGTCTGAATGTTTGTATTATTCCTGTTTTAAGGTCTGAATGTTTGTATTATTCCTGTTTTTTAAGGTCTGAATTATTCCTGTTTAAGGTCTGAATGTTTGTATTATTCCTTTTTTTAAGGTCTGAATGTTTGTATTATTCCTGTTTTAAGGTCTGAATGTTTGTATTATTCCTTTTTTTTTAAGTTCTGAATGTTTGTATTATTCCTGTTTTAAGGTCTGGATGTTTGTATTGTTCCTGTTTTAAGGTCTGAATGTTTGTATTATTCCTGTTTTTAAGGTCTAAGGTATTATTCCTGTTTTTAAGGTCTGAATGTTTGTATTATTCCTGTTTTTTAAGGTCTGAATGTTTGTATTATTCCTGTTTTTTAAGGTCTGAATGTTTGTATTATTCCTGTTTTTAAGGTCTGAATGTTTGTATTGTTCCTGTTTTAAGGTCTGAATGTTTGTATTGTTCCTGTTTTTTTAAGGTCTGAATGTTTGTATTATTCCTGTTTTAAGGTCTGAATGTTTGTATTGTTCCTGTTTTTTTAAGGTCTGAATGTTTGTATTGTTCCTGTTTTTTTAAGGTCTGAATGTTTGTATTATTCCTGTTTTAAGGTCTGAATGTTTGTATTGTTCCTGTTTTAAGGTCTGAATGTTTGTATTATTCCTGTTTTTTAAGGTCTGAATGTTTGTATTATTTTTCCTGTTTGTATTTTAAGGTCTGAATGTTTGTATTGTTCCTGTTTTTTTAAGGTCTGAATGTTTGCAATATTCCCTTTTTTTTAAGGTCTGAATGTTTGTATTATTCCTGTTTTAAGGCCTGAATGTTTGTATTATTCCCTTTTTTTTAAGGTCTGAATGTTTGTATTATTCCTGTTTTAAGGTCTGAATGTTTGCAATATTCCCTTTTTTTTAAGGTCTGAATGTTTGTATTATTCCTGTTTTAAGGTCTGAATGTTTGTATTATTCCTGTTTTTTTAAGGTCTGAATGTTTGTATTATTCCTGTTTTTTTAAGGTCTGAATGTTTGTATTATTCCTGTTTTAAGGTCTGAATGTTTGTATAATTCCTGTTTTAAGGTCTGAATGTTTGTATTATTCCTGTTTTTTTAAGGTCTGAAAATTTGTATTGTTCCTGTTTTAAGGTCTGAATGTTTGTATTGTTCCTATTTTAAGGTCTGAATGTTTGTATTGTTCCTGTTTTAAGGTCTGAATGTTTGTGTTGTTCCTGGTTTTTTTTAAGGTCTGAATGTTTGTGTTGTTCCTGGTTTTTTTTAAGGTCTGAATGTTTGTGTTATTCCTGTTTTTTTAAGGTCTGAATGTTTGTATTATTCCTGTTTTAAGGTCTGAATGTTTGTATTGTTCCTGTTTTAAGGTCTGAATGTTTGTGTTGTTCCTGTTTTAAGGTCTGAATGTTTGTGTTGTTCCTGTTTTAA
Organism: Mytilus coruscus; assembly: GCA_017311375.1. NCBI lineage: Eukaryota > Metazoa > Mollusca > Bivalvia > Mytilida > Mytilidae > Mytilus > Mytilus coruscus. The sequence goes on along the minus strand of CM029603.1, from coordinate 64,102,092 downwards.
GGTCTGAATGTTTGTGTTGTTCCTGGTTTTTTTTAAGGTCTGAATGTTTGTGTTGTTCCTGGTTTTTTTTAAGGTCTGAATGTTTGTGTTATTCCTGTTTTTTTAAGGTCTGAATGTTTGTATTATTCCTGTTTTAAGGTCTGAATGTTTGTATTATTCCTGTTTTTTTAAGGTCTGAATGTTTGTATTATTCCTGTTTTTTTAAGGTCTGAATGTTTGTGTTGTTCCTGTTTTTTAAGGTCTGAATGTTTGTGTTATTCCTGTTTTTTTAAGGTCTGAATGTTTGTATTATTCCTGTTTTAAGGTCTGAATGTTTGTATTGTTCCTGTTTTTTTAAGGTCTGAATGTTTGTGTTGTTCCTGTTTTTTTAAGGTCTGAATGTTTGTGTTATTCCTGTTTTAAGGTCTGAATGTTTGTATTGTTCCTGTTTTTTAAGGTCTGAATGTTTGTGTTATTCCTGTTTTTTTAAGGTCTGAATGTTTGTATTATTCCTGTTTTTTTAAGGTCTGAATGTTTGTATTATTCCTGTTTTAAGGTCTGAATGTTTGTATTGTTCCTGTTTTTTTAAGGTCTGAATGTTTGTGTTGTTCCTGTTTTTTAAGGTCTGAATGTTTGTGTTATTCCTGTTTTAAGGTCTGAATGTTTGTGTTGTTCCTGGTTTTTTTTAAGGTCTGAATGTTTGTGTTATTCCTGTTTTTTTAAGGTCTGAATGTTTGTATTATTCCTGTTTTAAGGTCTGAATGTTTGTATTGTTCCTGTTTTTTTAAGGTCTGAATGTTTGTATTATTCCTGTTTTTTTAAGGTCTGAATGTTTGTATTATTCCTGTTTTTTTTAAGGTCTGAATGTTTGTGTTATTCCTGTTTTTTTAAGGTCTGAATGTTTGTATTATTCCTGTTTTTTTAAGTAACTTTGTCTTTTATTTTATGACAATGTTTGTTAAATTTTGTGTGGATTTGGTGATCTTAAAAGACAATGTGTTACAAGATGGAATCATGGATCTTTCAAATACAGGTGTTATATAACTAATCTGGAGGTTATCCAAAATGGAAAGAGAGATAAATAAAGAAGAATTACATTTATGACATCACAAAATTTCAGAATATTCTACTACTGGGAAAATTCCCCTTTGCATAGTGCATGCAAAATATATATATATATAATTTACCTTCAACAAATAAGTGTTTTCTTTTGACAGGTTGAGGATGTACAGCTTGTTTCATTCCTCTCTCCGCCATTCTATTTTTAGCAGCCCTGATGTTTCCATCCAAGCTATTATCAGTAGCAGAATATGGTTTAGTTTCTCTATGTTTTTTTACTTTCTCTGTATCTTTACTTTTCTGTTGCTTAGATAACCACTGACTAGTATTGTCCTCAACAATGTCAATATCATTATTCATTTCTGGCGATTTAGAGTCTGCTTTCTTACTCGGTTTTTGAGAATAAAATCTTTCTTTTTCTAATTGGAAACTCTCCCTTTTTTCCTTGGATGTCTTTGGCTTTTTTGGTGAACATTCCATAGTTTTCTTTTCTTCACTTGAAACTTTTTTCAACATTGTGTGCTTGACATAAGTCTTGTCTTTCTTAGGAGTTTTGTTCTCTTTCGATTTTGAAACTAAGGTACTATCTGTAATAGTAACTGGCTGTGGAGCTTCATCTACTTCATCTAGCATAGCAATGTAACCACCGTTAATCTCAACTGGACTCTCAGATCTATCCTCTAGCTTTTCATTTACATTTTCATCAGCTTCATCATCCAGCATTGCAACATATTCATCATTGTTACCTTCTTGTTTGCTTTCATCATCATCACTTTTCCCAGAATCTTCATCATCGCTAACGGGAACAGTTACATCAACTTGGGTAGCTTGTTCATAGATTTCGTCTTCTGAACTTAACATCTGAACATTGTCCCCTTGAGTCTGTGCAGTATATGGGTCAAATGCTTCACAAACATCAACAGTGTTATCAACTTGTGTCATTGTGTTAAAAACATTTATTGCTTCCTTTTTGGATTGTTTTTGGGGAGTCTCAACTTGCGTCATTTCATTGTAGCAGTTCTGGCTATCTTCATCTACATCATCGGCCAGAGTTTGTGCATTATAATTATCTTTTGTCATGCTGGTTTCATCGCATGAAATTTCAAATTGAGTAGCAGCGGCATATATTTCCTGATCACTTTCAGTTTCATTTTCGTCATGGTTTTGAACCTGCGTTGCCATGTCGTAAATATTGCAGTGATTCTCCGATTTGAATTCCATTTGTGACATAGCATCCATAACATTTTTCGGTACGCCAACGCTGACTTTACTTGTTATTTGTTGTATACCTCTTGATAATATGCTATTTTTCAGTTTTTTGTCCTTAACATCACTGAATGAACTCTCCTTCGCCTCTAATTTAGATTCAACCTGAGTAGCACAGTTGTATAGATCGTTATCATTTTCCTCATCAGAAATATCGATCACTTCATGTTTAACTACCTGAGTTGCTGCCACATACGGATCAAATTCTTGTTTAGCCTCATTTTTGGTACGATCAATTTGAGTATTTATGTCATAAACATCTCCAATGACTTTTTCAGCTTTTCCATCATCCTGATTGACGTCACTATATACTGACTTCTTTATAATAGTAGGTTTGTTTCCTTTTTGCCAATCATACTCTTGAGTATCATCATCATACAAATCTTCTGACGAATTATATTCTTTAAGATATTTCTGTGCTTCTAATGGTGTGGAGAATTGTTTTTTGACAATGACCTTGGTTTCTTTTATGTGTTCAACAACACAGCCTTCATCACTCAAGCGCTGTACGACAGAATGTTTATTGGTCCTATCTATTTGTGTGTTGGCATCATATAAATCCTTACTCTCTCTTTTAATAAATCTTTCTGGTTTTGACTCATTAAAACCTCGTTTTCTGTTGATTTGCGAGTTCTTGCCTTCCTCTAATTGTTCATCAAAATTATCCAAATCAAAGCTTTTTCTTCTTCTTGGTAACTTTTTCTCAGTATCATTAAAAACTTGAGTTTGAGCATTGTAATAGTCCTGACTGTTAGAATCTTTATCCATCTCCTTTTTAACTTTCTTGCTATTTCTGTCATAACTTTCACCTCCTTCTACTTTCATCCCTGAAATTTGTGTTTCTGCCTGAAACAGTACATTGTCGTCTGAGTCAAAGTCATCACAATCAATAATTGCTACTTGAGTGTCTGCATTGTAAAAGTCTTCCACTGCTTTTTCAGTATCTACAGGACGAACATTTTTTTCCCTGGAAGACCCTTTTTTGATATGGTCAACAGGAAGTTGAGTTGGCGCATTGTAAAAGTCTTCCACTGCTTTTTCAGTGTCTACTAGACGAACATTTGTTTTCCTGGAAGACCTATTTTCGAAATTGTCAACAGGAAGTTGAGTTTGTGCATCATAATAGTCCTCAGTTTCAGAACCTGTATCCTCTCTATCTTTAACCTTTATGTCAGTTGTGTTTTTATTTGGAATCTGAGTTGCAGCCTCAAAGAAATCTTCATCAGAATCATCGCTAATAATTTGAGTATCAGCATCATAATTGTCTTTTTCTACCTTGACAGAGGTTATAACTTGAGTATTTATGTCGTACTGGTCTTTCGACCCTTCTCTTGCTTCGACTTTCTCTTTCAACCAGTCAAAATCTAGGGGTAGCTCGGGACTTTCAATTTTTACATGTATAGTATCAACATCGTCTTCCCCATCGAGGAAAAAACCAACACGTTCATCTTCATCATTCTCAGCATCTGGTTTGTCATTGTAATTAATTGTCAAATTTTGCTGTGACATGCTGGAGTAAAAATCCTCATCTGAATCGATAACAAATATTTCATCTTCCTCCTGAGTGTAGGAAGAAAATGCTCTTTCCTCATGTTCCTTTCTAGACATTTCTTCTGTATCTTTCTTACCCTGCTCTTTTGTAGGGATTTGGGAAAACAGTAACTCAGATTCGTTTTCATCCGAGTTATTGCTCGGTTTCGTTTCTGTAGAAGAGTTTCGCTTCATCATGATCAATTTAAGGGGCGTGTCTGAATCAGCACCTGAATCTTCACTTTCAATGCCTGAAGAAATGTTTTGGTATTCAGGATCATGAATTGGAAAAGAACTTTCCATCTGTTCCCCTTTCACTTGAGAGTGACTGTATGCCACTGTGGAGGCATTGCTCTGTGTTGATCGAGTAGAGCTGTCACTACTATGCCTCTTCCTCGGCCTAACAAGGGAAGGTAATTCTTCCTCATCGGAGGAAAATTTCAAAGTTAACTCAGGGGTCATTGCATTGCTTTTCTTTTTGCTACCTGATTTCTTCTGAGATTTTCTTTTCATCATGATTTCCGATTCAGAGGAAGAGCTATGGTCAATATCACCAGATTTGCGTTTATGCGCTGGATTGTTTGACTTGGAATTGTTTTTCAAAGTAACCCATTTAGTTTCAGATGAATCCTCTGTCGATTCTTCTTGTATACTTTTTAATTTTTTACTTGAACACATTTTTGAATGTGTATCAGATGTCCCTGACAATTGCCTTTTTCTTTTCCCCTTGTCCCTGCGCTCTAGATGTACAGCATCGTCAGTTTCCGTTGTCTCTGAAGATATATGAATGACCCTTGAAGAGGCCTTGACCGATGAGGTTTTCTTTTTGTTAACTTTTTTCTTTGTCTCTTCCACATCTTCACTCTCTGAAGAACTTTCATCATCACTCGATTTTATTCGAGATTTCTTCTTCCTTATTTGTTTATTTTTTTTAGTAGGAGCTGTAGATAAATTCACTTCACATTCCGTTGATGTAGACGAGGAATTTCTTTGAATACCAGTGCTCTTTTCAGATCCATCATTCTTCGTCAAGTTTTTTTCTTCGTCATAAGTTACAGTGTCATCTGTATCATCTGAACTTTCAATAAGATTTGTCCTTTTCTTCGTGTTAGATTGGCCATTATCATTTCTAGAACCTGGCAATCTGATCTGAATTCCAGTTTTCCCAAACAGAGTTTTATTCCCTGACTTTCTTATGTCCTTAAGCCATGGTTTTGATCTAGTATCCATCTTTTGTTTATCTGCAAAAAAAACAAACGATTTTGTGTTTATCAAATAACAAAAATGCATTTGCAAACTTAACTATGCTCAATTCAGCTAACAGAATATTTTCACAACCTACATTAGTGTAGGCAATATAATATATGTTGGTTTTATGTTGATGACTTTGCAATTCAATGATGCCAACAATAATTTTATTTTGGTCAATTCTCAGTTAGCACTGTATTAAGTTAAGAATCCTTCCTACATCTATAATTAGGATTACATTAAAAATTTTGCCATCCCTTTTCTTTCCCTCAACTAAAAAAAAAAAAACAATTTTCAAAATTTTATCAAAATGAATGCATCATTTTTCAATTCCTTCATCAATTCATTACGACAACAAGGCAAGTAAATAACACCTTAATTGAAATTAAATTAAAAGTCTTCCTGTTTGGCTGCCAGGAAAAGTCATTTCTCCCAAAAATTCTGAAGTGTGGTGACCCCTACTATAGTTTCTCCCCATCTATAAAGTTTTCATAGGCATAAACAAAACAAAATGGTATAATTGTCATTTGACAATAACTCCTAAGGAGAAGTCTGACAATTATGGTCAAATTAGACAATATGCAGATCTTGACATTCTAAACATGTTTGACCTTGTCAGATTTCTCTATCTAAAACAATTTACAAAATAATAGACACTATTTGCTTTTCACCCTATGATCTATTGTTAACCTTAGTGGGCATGTTGGTTGGTCAGCACAATGAACATCTGACACAACTTTAAATCAAGAAACAGTACCACATGTATGATTGTGAACATGTTTGGTTCAAGTTGGCCCAGTATTTTCAGAATAGATTTTTGTAAAAGTTAACAGACAAAACACCAGAAACTCTACACAAAAATTTACAACAAAAGGGATGATTTTTCTTTCCCTATTGTTAATTTTCCTTTTTTGGATAGTGATGTTCCTCTGGCACCATCTTACGGTGTTTATATAACCCAACTTGTACTTTATGCCCGTGTCTGTAGTGACATTTTGGATTTCAGTGAGCGCAATCTCTGTATTACTGGTAAATTATTACGTCAGGGATTTCATTACCACAAATTACTTAAAACATTTACTAAATTCTTCCATAGATACACTGGCAGACCTATTTGGAAAATCACCGCGAATTTTGTAAAAACTCCGGTGTTTTTTGGCTAATCTCCGCGAAACGGATAATAATTATAGGTTCATCGTAAATTTGCTGTATTACAGGATATTTTGCATGTTATCCGGAGATTTTCCGTGTCGGCGGGAATTAGCCGTTTGTCCGATAAAACTGGTGTGTATTGAGTCATTGATAGAACCACTGATGCGTGAGCGACGGTTATTAATAGGTCGTTGTATAATCCGTTATGCGTGAGCGACGGTTATTAATAGATCCTTGTAGTGTGGTACAAATTATGATATATAGATGTTTACAGAATTAAAAACAAAGTAACTATAATCGTTCGAGATATAAGGAATTTTCAAAAATATATCATATAATGTTTCTGTAAATTTAGAGAGAAACAGATTATATATATCTGGGGATTAGATGGTTACTTTTTTTAATTATATGTCCGAGGCCGCATATCATTTAATTGCTTCTAGAACCGTTTATTGAAACAAAATAAAATGAACGGCCAGGGGAAAGTCTTTAGTAACTTTAGTTGGTATCAGGGGTCCTGATAAAGCAGTATATTGGGTTGAGTTCAATATCGTAGCAGCTACGTAGCGGCTATGTAGTTGCTATCAATATCTATGTAGCAGCTAATCTATAGCTACACGTTCAATAGTAAAAATCTACATAGCACTACGTAGCCGCTACGATATTGAACGCAACCCTGGTAATACACAGACCGTCGTTGCATAATATGTATATGTATTTACCAGAGACATATATACTAAATATATGTATATATATGTCTCTGGTATTTACACACAATGCAGTGCATTCAAACTCGATTTCGTAAACTCGTGGGTTGTCTTTTTAGACAAAAAAGTTCAATTTAAAAGATATGAAAGTTGCGTACATGTATACGTCAATGCCTGTCTTGTAAACTAATCTGTTACACTTTGAAATGTAAATAAGTTCTATTTAAAAGATTGGACGGTTATTTCACATGAATAAAAGTTCTTCTGATCATTTTTGTTTTACAATGATTTTTGAAAGTGCGATCTTTAAACTAAGTTTGTCCGGACTTGCATGGAATATTTGCCACTGGAAGTTAAGCAACCAACAATCAATCATCTTAAAATAAAATAAATATGCCTGAGCGATAATATTCTTAAATTTTTTAATGTGAAACACAGTTTCTTCATTTATTAGAAATCACTTTCAGGTCTAATGGTAAAGTGAATATACATTCCGGGATGAGATTAATTTACTATAATTGCCAAAGAAAAAGAAGTGATATTACGTTTCTTTTAATTAAAAATTAGACTGCAACAAATGTAGATCGAACATATTTAATAATGATATAATGCACGTCAGAAATATCTGTAATCATCTTGATCTTAAATTTAACTTCGCTCACAATAGAGATGTTAAAAATAGATTTTATCAATTGTGTCACTGCACGAGATTTTCCAACGGCGGGAAATATAATGTAGCTATAAACACAGGTGATGTTACTGACCGATTGTGGACTGTCAATTTAGGGTTAAATTTGATGTGTAATGATTGACATTATTGTGCGCGTTAGGTTGAGGCTCTAGAAGGTTCATTTCAATTGATAAACAAAATTACAAAATCAAGTTTTTTTTCAAATCAACGTTTAAGTGTAAAATTTTGTGGGAGGGAAACTTTATTTTGTTTGTTTTTTAGGGGCACAGGGAGTTACCATAAAAATCTATAGGAACATTGAATAAAACAATTTCGAAGGTCACAATTTGTAAACTAATGAAAACAATGATAAACACTGATGACAAGCGTAAACAGTTGTACATTACTTAGAAAATAGAGAGAGTGAAACAAAAGGACGTTGATGATGGTTACTGTTCACGTTAATTTTGAAAGATCGTGGTAACTGATTTCTGGGATGGTGGTACTTGCCAAAAGGTTGTATAAAAGGACAAACTAAGTGGAATTTTCGTTTTTTTTTTTTCATCAGATTTGCCCCAATTGTCTATTCTGTTAAGGTTTCACAAAAGTCAAAATATATAACACTTCATAAACATCTGAACTTTGCCTGTATTTTTCAACCTATAATGAATAAAGTCCCGTAAACTATATGAAAATATCTTCATTTAAACATACTTAAACATATGCACTTCGTGTAAATTGTAAATAAAATTGAAATTATTATGTTGCGGCCAACCCGGTTCTTGGGGTGAACACCAAATTTTCCAAAAAAAATCGGGAGGCCTATTCTGATCATATTCTGATCCCCAATTTGGTGAGAGAAAAAAATATTGTGGTCTGGCAGTTGACAAAAAAAAATCGGAATTCCAGAATTCCCCATACCGTTTATTTCGAGAAAAAAATGTTTGGTGCATGGCAGTGGGGAATAACGTTGTGTTCCAATTATTTCCGATTCAGAACAAACCCCTAACCCTTTGAATTTAAATGTTGCTCCTATATACCTTACTATCATGAATTTTCAATGTTTCATGTATATTTCAGGTCAGATCCCAGGGCATACTATGTGTTCAAAATTATAAAAACGTAGAAAATTCATGATTCGTGTACGTGTAATATGTCTCAAGAAAATGGATTGAAGGCATATTAATTATCAAATTATTTATTTGTACAAAAAAACACATAGGCAATGAAAACCGTGTGTGCGCCAAGAAAGGTCAATACGTATGACTCAACTCGGAGGCTGATTTTAGGGGCAGGCTGTCAAGATCCCTCCTTATGGAACTACATATGGTTAATTTTGACTTTTATTTACTTGTTTCACTTAGGGAGCTACCATTTGATTTTTAATGGGGGCTAGGATGAAATTTGAAAAAAAAGGCAGGACAGGAGTTTTGAGTAAAAAAAAAAGGCAGGATGAGCAACTTGGTAAAAAAAAAAGGCAGGATGACAATTTGTGTAAAAAAATCCAGGATAAACTAGTGAAAAAAAAGGCAGGACCGAATAGAGTAAAAAATAAAAAGGCAGGACAGAGATTACAACTAAAAAAAAAAGCAGGACAAAATTTTTTATCCTAGCCCCCCCATAAAAATCAAATGGTAGCTCCCTTACCCGAATAATTCAGTCGTTATATTCCTCTGATCTACGATTATTTCATTAACAAGTATATAGAAGAGATCGATTACGGAGAGAGACTGAATTTTTCGGGGTTAGTTCCACTCCGACCTTTTTTTAGTTTATACAATAAAGCAAGTCTATTTAATCCATTTCTCCGCTGTTTTCATTATATATAGCACTTTCGTCAGACTTAGGTTAGGTTTCAAAGAGTGGATCATTAATATGAACATGTCGGGGTCTTTTAGAGCTGACAATGCGGTATGGGCTTTGCTCATTGTTGAAGGTCGTACGGCGACCTATAGTTGTTAATTTCTGTGTCATTTTTGGTCTCTTGTGGAGAGTTGTCTCATTGACAATCATACCACATCTTCTTTTTTATATATAATAACAATATCATAATTACAAATACTAATTCTCATTACGTCATCCGAGAATACACGTGTCTTTTCTTTAGGCTAAAGCGCGAGTAGATGGTCAGATATATATATGGAATTTTGAAAGGACCTTGACTGGCTACACAGCCCTTGCACGATCTGATCGATGGTCAGAAAGATGACCGAACAAGTTCTAAGTGCACACAAATGGTCACATGTCATGAATATCCATGAACGTACAACGAACTAAATTTTATATATACGAATCCTTGCAGTACCACAGGTGTCCTTGTGTAATGAAATTTTAGGGTATTGGTGTATAGTCAAGTGATTAGATAAACTTGGATAATCAATGAGAGAGAATGAATGACCATTTTAAGTTAATCCAGGGACTTTCTATTGATTGTTGTTTGCTTTACGCTGCATTTGCACAAAAATGCTATATCGCGGCGAGAGCTTATTCCAATATTTTTACAATTTAAGGTATATTTTTAAAATCAGACAAAAAGGTCCTTCAATAAACTAAAATTCTAGACTAAAGGGACTTTCTTTACTAACGGGATAAGATAAGATAAAACTTTTTTTTATTAAATAATGAAAGCTTTTACAGATAAAGGGAGTGTCGGACATAGTTTCAACTCTAAATGAAACTGTTCTTTAATTCATAAATAATAAAACATAAAATTAAAGGCATTTCAGACCCTTCCTACAAACGGAAAAGATGAGCATGAAAAAGTGAAAGGGGGTTGGCATAAGTGACTGGTTACGAATTAATTTTAATAGTAGTTCACCGTGCAAGAAGTTTTAAAGTACTAATGGAATAGTGTGACAGAAGCGGATTTAGAGGGGGCCAGGTACCCCTTTTCTTGAAAAAAAAATTGGTTGATTATACATGTATTGGGAATCACTGAAGCGACCCCCTCTTAGGCAGTCAGTGCATAAGAAAATTTCTGGATCCGCCACTGGTGTGCGAGCTAATAAATGATATATTTTTTACTACCCTTTATTTTTTTTAATCCTTACTCCGTCTTTGTGAAATAATCGAGACTTCATCAGGTATACACGCGGAGAAATAAAATATTGAAGTGATTTGAGTACCGATATATGAAATGTCTCCTTGGTAGCTGGTATCCCTTGTGGGATTAATAAATTGAACTCGTGTGTGCCGGAATAGGTAATTGATATATTTTATTTTTTATTATTTATCCACTTATAGTACGGTAATAACTTTTATTTTTTTATTTTCCTTTTGTTTCAATTTCAATTTGCCCTTCGTTCTGTGAACAAAATAACACGGCTACACATTTTAAGACAAAAAACACTTATAGTTCGACTAACACTTTGACTTATTGTACTCACTTAGTATCAGATAAACGAGATGCATGCTCCTTAAAATCATTTCAGATATTCTATGGAATTTTAATTCACCAGTAAATCAGAAATGTCCATCTTAAACATTTCTTTTTTCATTGGATGTTATATCATTTTAAATATCTATCAAGGCACATAAAGTTTTTTTGCGATGTCCAATATTACGTGCGATGATGCGTAGCTGCATGGAAGTTACTACATGAATTACATCATTTTGATTATCTTTGAAATCACTCACACGTGGCGGTGTACACATTACACTCAATATACGACTTAAAATACCTGGGGCAATTTATACTTCCGTTTATTGTCGCTTTACTAGCCAGTGTACCTGTGTAAGGTTATAGATGTAATTTTACATCTATGGTAAGATGTATCTCTGACTCCAAAACAGTCGAGTGCGAATCCCAGATTTTGACAAAGAATGTTGGAGGACGAAAAGACAACATTCGAAATGAGATTTATGTATAAAGTTTATATTATGCATATATACCATTGAAGCAGCCTCTGATAAATTGTCATCTAAGACGGTATAAATTAAAATTCTGTTGACATGGCACGAAGAGGAGTTGAGATATATGCGACACATTTTATTCAATGTCCTCACAAAGGTAGTTTATTTTATATGTTCTCGGACATTAAATATATTTCTTGTGTGACAGTTTGCTGACTGTTAACACCATGTTCAATTTATCTGAATTGACAAACATTTTGATAAGGTTCCATCATTCGAAAATAAGTTATTAAAATCTCAGTAGGTTCAAAACTACTAAATTTTATCACACAGAATGCAACAAATAAAGGTTACAGAAATGGACTCTATCACTTCACACTTTGGCAATTGAAAATAAAATCTAATCAGTCAAATTCTCAGTATCACAACTTCATTTAACTGCAGTAGATATTGTCTTTCAAGATAACTGAATAAAATAAATATTCTTTAAAACAAGAGTGTAGGGAGTCTATTTCCTACCGACTCGCATGATCAATTTTCATTTTTTTTTATATACTGCCTGAATGACATGACTCGAGAAATATTTGTCACTGGACATCAATTTAAAAATTAAAAAGAAAACAAAGAACTCGAAATTAATGATCTGTATGACACCGTACGGCCCTTCTCAGACAGTGAGCAAAACTCATACCATATAGAATTAATAAAATGCCCCGACATGACATAATTTGGAAAAATTAAAAAGACAACACCTTTAAAAATTACAAGCTCCTGACTTGTCAATACAGTCATAGAATGAAAAGGGTTTAAACCTATTTGAGATAGCTCAACCCTCATGCGGTCACCAATCCTGGAATGTAAGACTGAGAAAATCCATATCCTTTGCTTTATAGGATAGGACTGGGCCTCCCCCAACGTGGATGATGAGGTAATAACATGCACAAATTGTGAAAATTAAAGTTAAAATCAATAAGAATCAACGGATCTAGTGTAAAGCAGTTATAAACAGTCAGAGAAAAATCATGAACTTGTGTGATACCAAAATATACGTACATAAAATCGAGAGAGAAAAAAGGCACGACCATAAGTATGCTCTAAAGCAATCTATGTATGTAGCAGTGAATTTATGTTTTTTTTTGTTCACATCTCATCCTTTTTTTTCATTCATTTCCAATGTTTGTCCACTTGATATATAGCCTGGTTAAGGATGTACTTATGTGATGTTTATGAATTTGTGTTTAGCTTGTTATGTTTCTTTACAAAAGCTTTTCCGACTTATAGTATCTATCTATCTATACTACTTAAACGAGAAGACCTCATTTTGTTAGTTGCTTCTCTTCCTTCCACAATAAATTAATCATCATGACTCTGTGTTCTATAGGTTCCATGCATAGTTGCATTTGTCATCTATTCTTATGATTCTACTGTTTGGGTTATTTTAGGAGAAATCAATTTAGCAGTGATTGCCGTGTAGAAGAAACTTGGAATTGATGGTTTATATCAAATATACTTTATTGATAATAAATGTATGTTCATAGTATACAGAAACGCGAAAATAATGGTATTTAACAGAAAACAAAAAAATAACGCACTTTGGAGAAAAGGGAGGGCTTGAAAAAATTGTCCGTCTCCAGGAGTCCCTATGAATTTTGATACCATTTCTGAAATTATCCAGATTTATAAAAGAGATGGACCATTTTGTACATATACCAAGGGAAACTTCTTGCAAAGCATTATTATTTATAGTTTAATTGAATTTAGTAGAAAAGAAAATTTGGTGAAAATAAAACCAAGATTTTCTTAGAAAATCCACAGATTTTAAGACCGAGATTTTATACGATTCCATTTTTTTGGGGGATTGTATAATGGTATGATGTGGTTGTTGTCGTCTCGTCGTCCAAGACACATTTGTAGTTTCTGGACTATTAACTTGTGTGTAAGCTATGGATCTCTCTGACATTGTACCACAAAGTTCCATATCACAAAAGGAAGGCTGGGATTGAGTTCGGGGTAATTGACCCATTCATGAAGGAATCGGGGCCACAAAGGGCCAAAAACATTTTTAGTTATTCTAGTTTTTCAGACAATAACTGTGTGTAAGTCACTGTAAGGATCTTTCTGAAATTGTACTACAAGTTTCCATACTACAAAGGAAAACTGGGATCAAGTGTTGAGGTTATTGCTCCAAAGAGCGGGGGGGGGTTGTGAGTTCAAAAAGTTTGCAGGTTTCCAATTTTTTTAAAGGGGTTTAATTTTTTTTTCAAATTTTTCATATTTTAAAATATTTCAAAAGTTTCAAGAAGAAATCTTTAATTGCACAGTATTGCCCAATAGATTTGAAAGACCTTGACATTTGTTTTGTGTCAGAAACCAATATTATGTCAAAAATTTGATCACAATCCAAATTCAGACAGTATCAAGCTTGAATATTGTGTCAAAATTTGCCCCAACTGTTCATGGTTCAACTTCTGCAGTCATATCAGGCTGCGCTCGGCGCCGAAGCATTTTATTTTTGTTATAATATTTTAAACATATATAACTCAATTAAAAAAATCATTGCTAGCACTGAATGCAATAATCCTTCATCAATAAAGCATCGAATCGCAAAATATGACAGTACAAGGGAAAAGCTGTGGATTTTCAAAAAAAAAATCCATATGTTTAACAGTTAATCAACACAAGGGTATACATAATCCTTAAAAGCCTTTGAGAACGTAACTTTATAGCAAGGAACTATAACGTATGCAGATTTTCTTTGAACACATACGAAGGTCTTGAATATTGGGGGAGGTCTTTCAATCCTAGTTGTCTTTTAATTTGTTAGTCATCTGTTTTTCTCTATTCTTCATATTTTTTTCTCATTATTCTATATTCTTTATTTTCTTGGCGTCTATTTTTCTTTACTTTTCTGGTCCTTTGTTGTGCACTTTTTGTCCATTTGTGTTCTCTATTCTTCTATAAATCCTATCCAGACTCTCACAAACATACATAATCAATAAGTTCCCTCCTATTACCTAACCCCACTTGACATGGATATAGATAATTGTCATCCATGGGGTTTTCTCATCCGTTTTGAGTATAACATTGCTATTAAAACGGGTACGTTTTAAAAAAAGAAGACGTGGTATGATTGCCAATAAGACAACTCTCCACAAGAGAAATGACACAGAAATTAACAACTATTGGTCAGTGTACGGCCTTCAACAATGAGCACAGCCAATATTGTATAGCCAACTATAAAAGGACAACATACTAGGAGTCCATTACATCAGATATAACATATAGAGATGTATAAATACGCAGTTACGTATACGTCCGATGCTAAATTGTTGACTTTGTTGGAAGGCAAAATGATTAGCCCTATACTGACTGGAACTAGTATATATATAACTGAAACTAGATGAAAATCAAGGAATCTACACATGCTGTAATAGCAAATCTGAACGGAACCAAAACGCATGTTTGTAAAAAAATAAATAATATACAACTTACATTTCAGCAACTGTTATATTAGTAATTATTAATGATGTAGTTCGTGAATAAATTGTCCTACACAGTGGAACAAATGGACAGTCTAAGTACGTTAATGTCTGGATTAATATTTCTGCAAAGACGTTGTCATTTTATTGTTTCCATTAACCGACTTAAATAAAAATCAAATTATAACTTTGTAATGATTATAAATGTGTACCTTTTGAAATAAATTTTGGTTTATTGAATATAGATACGGGAAAACAGGACTCAAATGTTTTATTTCCATGTATTTTATGACATATTAAAACATCTTTGTGTAAAAGAAAAATCGAATCACATCAAATTTTGATCAGCCGTAAAATAAACTTCACATCACTTTATTTATATCACAAATCAATTTACAAAACTTCTCAACGATGTCATAATAGAAAGCACGAGTGATCTATCTGGCGGACCAACTTGTGGCTATTTATTGACAGGTATGATTAGATGTTGAGGCTCCTATGGGGAACGTGGTGTCGAAAGGAAAATAGAAGATTATTCAATTATAATTTTAAGGACTCGTACGAAATGTGATCTGATATGGAAAATTTTAATTTCTTTTAGTAGCACAGAGAAATAAGACGTTAGAAGGGTAACAATTGTGTAACTATAAACGAATGACTCGTATGTAATTTACGGGACTGATTTTATCAAAGTTTGTTGAAAACTTTCAATTTCAAACCTTTTGGTTGGAATGAATATTTTCGATTTATATGCAAATAGGTCTTTATTATATAATATATTTAAATTATCTTCATTAATTACAATACAATATATAACATGTATATATGATATCCTCCATAACGACTAAATATATGTACAGGTAAAATTAAATTCTGATCAATCGGGTACAGATTGATTTACGACCTTCCACTGGTATTGCACAAGCAATATCACAGCAGGTGTTAAATACACTAGGACAAGTGTCAGATCAGTTTGACATCCTGCCCGATTACGGTATCTTCCGGAGACTATTAGTACAAGGACTGATTTTTTTCTAAGCATGACAATTGTGAAGAATTTTATAAAGTGAGAACAAAGTTTCTGACCCGAACTATCGATTCACATTATGAATCTATCATGAATAGTAGATTAGTTTACGTTTTTTAACGTAAATACGATTTCCATTCATATATTAAAAAAAATGTAGTTGTCTATATCAAGATAACACGTGTATTCATCTTGTTCATTGGTCACATTAAAATACATTTTTCTTTAATGAACAATGACAACATTTGATATTTAAATCGTAAGTAACTTTATTATCAAAAACACCGTTTTATCTCGACCTGGGAACAGTATATCTAACATATATATATGTTCCTGTCTCGACCGAAAAGGGAAATAAGATATTTTTTTTTAATCTGACTGTAAACATTGT
This sequence comes from Mytilus coruscus, assembly GCA_017311375.1. Classification (NCBI taxonomy): domain Eukaryota; kingdom Metazoa; phylum Mollusca; class Bivalvia; order Mytilida; family Mytilidae; genus Mytilus; species Mytilus coruscus. Next base: position 64,085,732 of record CM029603.1, on the reverse strand, counting down.
TTATATCACAACGATCTAGTAATAACCGTCGCTCACGCATAACGGGTTCTATAATCATCTATGTACAACGATCTATTAATAACCGTCCGATCTATTAATAACCGTCGCTCACGCATCACTGGTTCTATCACTGACTCAATACACAACCGTTTTATCGGACAAACGGCTAATTCCCGCCGACACGGAAAATCTCCGGATAACATGCATAATATTCTGTAATACAGCAAATTTACGATGAACCTCTAATTATTATCCGTTTCGCGGAGATTAGCCAAAAATCGCGGTGATTTTCCAAATAGGCCTACCAGTGATACAAAGATTTGGTTTGCAAGTTTGGCTGTACCTGTAGAAAACTTATTTCAAACGGAATAACTCATCCTAAATTTTACGGTAATGTTATTAACCGAGCCCAGAAATTTAGATACGAACCAGGTAAACTTTTCAATCCTTTAAATAAACTTATTCTAAAAGGTTACCTATTCAATACTGTCTTTAAATCTCCGAATATTGTTTTTATTGGTATAAATATTGATTTTGTTGTCAGTAAATTAAAACCATACTAAATATTACACATATCTACTTTCACAGTACTACAATCTGTTGATACCTATATTTTGGCATTCCACAAAGACATGTTTTTCTCTGACTGTTAATGATGTCTTTACACTAAATCCATTGGATGTTGGATGTGTACTGATTGATATTTTAGTCTTAGATACATGATTTTTTTATGCCCCATCTAGGGGCATTATGTTCTTCGGTCTGTGTGTCCGTTCGTTCTTTCATCCTTTTGTCTGTCCGTTCATTCGTTCATCCGTCTGTCCCGCTTCAGGTTAAAGTTTTTCAGGTTAAAGTTTTTGGTCAAGGTAGTTTTTGATGAAGTTGAAGTCCAATGAACTTGAAACTTTGTACACATGTTCCCTATGATATGATATTTCTAATTTTAATGCTGAATTAGAGTTTTGACCCCAACTCCACTGAACATAGAAAATGATAGTGTGAGTGGGGCATCCGTGTACTATGGACACATTCTTGTTTATTAGTTGTTATTGGCTTTGAACTAGCTGTCAGTAACTGCGAGTACTCTCAGCTCTGTACTTTGAGTCTTTTTTGTTGTTGGGGATTAGGGATGGATATATACCCAGCCACGTCTCTGTTTTTGTTTTATGTTTTTCTTTGTATCGATCTGATGAGTTAAGCCTTTTTCAACTGATTTTTTTTCTTATGCATGTTATGCATGTACAGTACACAAACTGTGATTCTGTCAAATATCACTCTTGCTTCTGTTTACACTGTGAAACAAGGAGATTGCTGGCTTTGAGCTGTTCAGTATGAAACAGGGTGAATGATGGTTTTGAGTAATTCACTACGAAACAGTGTAATTACTGGTTTTGGGTAATTCCCTATAAAACAGGGTGATTGTTTGTTTTAAGTGATTCACTATAAAACATGGTGGTAGCTGGTTTTTAGTGGTTAACTATTAACAGAGTGATTGCTGATTTCGAGTGATTCATTATGATACAGGGTGAATGCTGGTTTTGGATGATTCACTATGAAACAGGGTGAATGCTGGTTTTGAGTTATTCACTATTAAACAGGGTCAACGTTGGTTTTAGTGATTCACTATAAAACAAGGTGAATGTTGGTTTTGAGTTATTCACTATAAAATAGGGTGATTGCTGGTTTCGAGTGATTCACAATGAAACAGTGAAATGCTGGTTTTCAATATTTCATTATAAAACAGGATGAATACAGGTTTTGGGTGATTCACTATGAAACAGGGTGATTGCTAAATTTGAGGGATTCACTTTAAAACAGGGTAAATACTGGTTTGGGTGATTCACTACAAAAATAGGTTGAAGGTTGGTTTTTAGTGAATAACTTTAAAACAGGGTGAATGTTGCTTTGGGTGATTCACTATAAAACAGGGTGAAGGTTGGTTTTAGTGATTCACTATCAAACAGTGTGAAAGTTGGTTTTGAGTGATTCATAATGAAACATAGTGAATGTTAGTTATGAGTGATTCATGACACAGGTAAAATGTTAATTTTGAGTGATTCACATTGAAACAGGATGAATGTTGGTTTTGAGTGATTCACTATGAAACATGGTGAATGCTGGTTTTGAGTGTTGATTTGAGTGATTCACTATAAAACAGGTTGAGTGTTGGATTTGACTGATCACTATAAAACAGGCTGATTGTGGGTTGTGAGTGATTCACAATGAAACAGGGTAAATGTTGTATTTTAGTTATTCACTATGACAATGTATGAAACAGGGTGAATGCTGCTTTTGAGTGATTCACTGTGAAACAAGGTCATGACTAGATTTGAGTGAGTCACTTTAAAACAGGGTAAATGTAAGTTTTGAGTGATTTACTATGAAACAGGGTGAAGTTTGGTTTGAGTGATTTACTATGAAACAGGGTGAATGTTGGTTTTGAGTCATCCACTTTAAAACAAGGTAAATGCTGGTTTTGAGTGATTTACTATGAAACAAGGTGAACGCTGAGTGATTCAATATAAAGCGGTTATCATGGTTATTGCTAGTATCGAGTGTTACTCTCAATACTCTGTGAAACAGGGTTATGCTCTACTAGTGATTTAGAGTGACAGCACTCTGATGTATGGCAATGTCATATATTAGAGAGATATTTCAGAGTATATCACCAACAATCATAAGCATTCACTGCAAGAATTCACCACGCCACTTAGAGTGATTTTCAACAGAATCACCTCCTGTGTTCTATAGAAACACACGAACCTTCTAACTTGTCTGAAATAGGGGGAAAAAAATACAAAACTTATACATGACATGAGCTGATACCTGGAGGTGGTCTTCCAGTACATTCATCTTCAACACTATCTTCAGATACTTGATCATTTGACATTCCAGCCGTGTCCGTCACATTTTCTTTTTCTTCTACAGTCTACAATAAAATAGATTCAACGTTTGAAAATTAGACGAATCAAGATTCAGGAATCGGTTTCACCAAAAAATTTACGACTAAGATTGATCGTAAGTCATGAACAATTCAGTATACTTACGATCAATCTTAGTCGTAAGTTTTTTTGTAAAACTGACTCCAGGATATTAATTTTGTATGTCATTTGCATTACTTAATTAGTTTTGCCAGTCTGCAGGGAGTTACCTATTTTCATACGTACAATTCATTGATAATTTTCTATGTTTTCTATGTATTGTGTGCGATTTTGTCCCATGTACATTTACTCCATATCCATGATATCCTTTCATTTTCTAATATACTGTGGATTCATTATCATTTGTGGGGTATCAATTTTTGTGGATTTTGTTTACCACAAATTTAAAGGTTCAATAATGTTTACAAACATTTTCAATAAACTTAAGCTTTTATGTGTTGTCCCTGAGGCTATCAGCAGCCAAATAGTCATATATTTACATAAAATATCAATGATCAATGACGAAACAGACAAATTTTGTACATTTTTTGTTTACAAAATTTTAAATTATTGGCAACACTAAGGTTATTTTCACCCCTAGGCATAGATGACCATAACCGTATTTGGCACTGATTTTCAGAATTTTTTGTTTTCAATGTTCTTCAACATGTTCAACTTCATATTTGTTTTGGCCTTCCAACAGTGAAGGGTGTAACTTGAATAAGTTATTAGAGGAAAATAACATACATGTGTTATTATGGATACTTTCTCTTAATCTGTAGTAACATATGTTTGTTATCAGTTAAATGTACCATAAAAATTTTTATTTTCAGTGGGCACTTGGGAATTCTTGAAACTTGCGCAGTAAATTAATACATAACCTTGAAAACTAATTTTCCAATTCAATTAATACATTTTTGATCAACCATGGTAAGTCAATGAGACAAGGCTTTTAAGTGATAAACTTAGCTGTAATAACAAGGCTTAGTTATTACAAGCATTTACTTATTACATGAGACACTTGGGAATGACTAGGAAGCTTGCACAGAACCTCATTACATGCTCTTATCATTATTTATTACAATAAATTAAAATACATTGTGATATATGTAGGACAAAAGGCTTTGAAGAGATGTAGAGAAGCTGTAATAACACCCTTTAGTTATTACAGGCATATTTTTTCTGTAATAACATGGGTGTGTTATGCATGATTGGCAAACTATGGGCTGTTATATCTTTCTAAAGTTTAATATACATAAAGACAATTATAATATCAATAGAACTAGTACACAATTTAACAAAATATAGGATGTATAATGCCCCTTTGAAACATGTAACATACATATGTAATCACAGATTTTTGATTTTTTAGCCCTCAATAACAAATGTATGTTATTTTTCTCTAATAACTTATTTAAGTTAGACCCTTGACTGTCCAAAATGTTTTGTTTCAAGCCCCACTGATGAGTTTTATGCAGATGAAAAGCGCATCTGGATAGCAAATTATAAGCCTGGAATTTTTTTGAGTATATATATAGTATGTGTTGAAGACCATATATACCTATAGCTGCTTTATTACCTCCACATTATATGAATAGTTGTTTCATTGGCAATAATACAACGAACCACATCTCCTCGCTTTTCTATAGTTTGACACAGTTCTTTAATCTAAATGAAAGTTTTAACTGGAACTATATTTTACAATATATTAGCCTTAAATGACAAATTATTAACTAGAGCAAAGCATTAATATAAATATATCTCAAATCTAGCATTACTACTGACTAAAGCGTGCTGGTGAGTGATACAAGCAGTGCATAATGTGGTAATATTAATTAAAGCTTTTGTCCACAGATGCTGGTGATTCATTAGCAGGATTACTATTACATGTATTAATTTCAGTGAGTTATTATTTGTAGATTTGTAGGTTTTTCTCATTGTTGAACGCCGTAAGGTTACCTATAATTGCTTACATCCACTTCATTTGAACTTTGGTAGATATTTGTCTCATTGGCAATCATACCACATCTCCTTATTTTTATATTGGTGAGGCAAACATGTAAATGAAGACTGCAAAGAACATGAAGAATTTCACATTTCATGTGTGCTAGAATTACAAAATGAAAAAAAAGTTAAACTCTTTTTTATTTAATTTAGTATGACCAACATGATATTATCTTTTAAAAATGATAAAAAATTCAAAAAATATTAATTTCTTCATGTTTACGACAAAAAAAACACAAAATGTAGATCGTCTGAGATTTATCCATGATTGCCAGGTTTTGACACTAACTTCTTAGATACAGTAGTCCAAAGGACTATGTACGACATAAAGTAAGTAGCCCTACAAAGATAAACTGGTCCTTATAAATGGAATGTCCAAAATTCTCAACCTAATTCATCTAGTTCAACATGTTCAATAGACTAGTTCTAGATAAAATGTTTGTAGTCCTAAAAAAAAAATTGGTGGGCACAAGACTACCGGACTACTGTAATTGTCAAATCCTGATTGCTATGACGGCCGACAGTCTGTTTAAGGCTATGATCTGAGATATTAAAAAAACACTATAAACAATATCATAAGATGTATACAGAATAATAATTTAAAGTTTTTAGAGCTACAAATGTACATGCACATAAGCATTTCAATGACATTACATACCAATGTACTCCAAACAAGAGTCAAATACTTGAACTTGAATCAATGATTATAACACACAAATCAATCAAAAATAATAAAAGCTACTAAAAAAGGTTTACCGTAAAGATATTCCACAAGGCCCAGTCCCTTGATTTTGTTTTAAATGGGACCTCAAGTATCAGAAAAGAACTACGAGGTATGAGTCCTTTGACACAATATTTTTAATGAAAAATTATTGTGAGAACAATAGTACACAGGTACAATCACAATATTCCAATTATATTAACAAATGACACTTTACAGTCATGACAATGAACAAAGTTTAGAAAAGCTCTTAAGCTAGAAGCGCAGGTTTATAAAGAATGTCATAATAGATCATATGATAAGACTTCTATAAGCAGTGTTTTTAAAATAGTGCTAGAATGTTTGTTGCCACACACATGTAGCCATATGCTTATGAAACTTACATTTTTTGTACTTTCAACAATCTAGCTTTCAAAATCAACAATTAACCAATCACAGAATTTGAGATTTTATTGTTACAATTTTCAATTAAGTTACAAGAGCCTAATGATACATTCTAGCACTAACAAAGTACAGGCGAGTGGGATTTTATGGAAATTTTGTAACATTCATTTATATACATGTATATATATACATGTACAAAGCTGTTAACACACTGTACATTCACCATGTTCTGATTAAACAGCTTGTTATAAACACCTCCCATTCTTAACAGAACTGAAAAATAAAAATATGTAAATTTGCACTGTCATAATTGTTGTTGACCATGTCCATGTACATTCTGAACCAATGAAAATTTGAAAACAACTTGTCTCATCTGAGATATACATGTATACATGTTGTACATTGACAGTTTTTTGTAGGTTTTTAAGGACTGCCCTTAACCCACAGGCCATAGCTACATGTACATCAAAATTGACAATGTCATGAGAAGGGCTGCATGTAGAAACATCAAGAACTGTCTTTTTTTAATCAATATGTAAAAGATGGTCCTTGACTAGTCTATCATTTGTCTATCAGTGTCTATGTCGACAGTTCAAACAAAATTTGGCCTAATGGAAGACCATGTGGTAATTTAAATTATGATTTGCAAAATTTAATACTTGTTCAATTATATGAGGGTCTGGATGGGGTTTACAGGATAGAATATAATCCATGATCTAATCTACAAAAATGGAGGGGCTATATTAAAAATAAAAGAATAGAGAATAATGACCTAAAAAATTTTAAATACTGAAATGAAGGACCCCCATCCAGACCCTTTTATATGCATCTACATGTAGTAACACCAACCACAGTTAAAGCTACAATCATGACAATGTACATGTACATGTAGCATAAATGTGCATGAAAAAAACAATTATTTCACAATACACATGTATATGAAATGTATGATATTAAGTTTACAAATGTACATGTATATCATTCATGTATCATGTTGAGCCAAGGAGATATACTGAACATGGAGACCAGAATTAAAAAATAAATGGGGAATGTGTCCATTGGGACACAGATACTGCCCCCGCTAGCATATAACGCTATAAAGGGACATAACTCAAGAACTGTAAAAGTGACGCTTCCAAAAATTGAACTTAAACTGAGTTTTGTGGTAAAAAGAATTATATATACATTTCATTACATTTAGTTGAGACAAACTCAAGTTAGAGAATGGAAAGGAAAAATTCAGCAATTTTTTCATTTGTAAAGGGGCATAACCCTAGAACGGTAATCAAAGTGCTTGTAAGCACTGAATGGTAAAGATTGCTTTAATTTATCAGTAGAAAGTATAATAATATTGCATTGTATAAAGCATTGGTTGTAGTTGATTCAACTACCATTCTGGACAAAGAAAGATAACTCCAATTTGCAAAGAAGACTTTTAAAATATTTTTAGAAATGAAAGGTAAAATTGCTTTAATTTATCAGTGGAAGGCAAAATTAAACATTGCATTGTATAAAGCATTGATTGTAGTTGATTCAACTATAATCATGGACAAAGGAAGATAACTCCAATTTTAAAAATTACTTGATTGATATTTTTTAGAAAAAAAATGAAAAATTTAGCAATTTTTCCATTTGTAAAGGGCATAACTCTAGAACATTAAAAGTGATGCCACCAAAATTCAAACTTGATCTGTATAGTGTGCTAATGAGCATTGTGTATAAGTTTCATAACATTTAGTTGAGGCAAACTTAAGTTAGAGAACGAAAACGAAAAATTTAGCAGTTTTTCCATTTGTAAAGGGGCATAACACTAGAACGGTAAAAGTGACGCCACCAAAATTCACACTTGATCTGTATATAGTGGTAATAAGCATTGTGTATAAGTTTCATAACATTTGGTTGAGGCAAACTAAAGTAAGAGAACGGAAACCAACTTTGGGACGTACGGACGGACGTACAGACGGACAAGGGTAAATCTTAATGCCCCGTCCGCTACGGCGGGGGCATCAAAATTGTAACAAAATTCAGGTCTCAGACAAAAGCTGTGCTCCCTTTTCCTGCAGTGGGTTTTCTAGGTATTTTGTTTGCTAGTTGCCAAAAACAGGCATTTCAGGCCAACATTAAAAATATCTTTGTTTCCCCTCACCAACTGAGATTGTCAGGGTATGGGTAGGTAGGTAGGCAAATTATTTTATTTCATTTCTTGATATTTTTTTTCTATATTGAATTTGTACAAAATTCAACAGGTAAGGCTCAAATCAAGAAAAGTGGGGTATTCCCTGTATTCAGTGTACACCCCAGTTTTCTAGTGTTAAAAACAGTATACATGGACCTCCTTTTTTCCTATTCATTTTATGGTATGAAATCTACAAAAGCGCACATTCTACATGTGATAACAATGTTTAATGATAGCAAGTGTTTTATTAGTTAAAAATCAAGCTTATTTCAAGTCTAATTTGATGCATAACTCACAACAAAACAATTCCTTTGTTCACCAATTCATACCTTGATCATCAATTATGAGATGACAAAAAGATATGTTAATCACTTGGGAATTAAAATTCAATGAATAAAAATTTTCAATAGAAGTGAACATACTTCAGTTATGTTCAGTTACACCTGGATCATGCAGCTTGGTCAATTGATTCCTAAACAAAAAATTTGTATGTTTTTTCGAGTTCTAGAAAAAACAAGGCTTCACTTATGTTTTGTTGTTCCTAGAATACTTTAAGTACTTACAAATTCAACTGATGCAGTTATAACGTTAAAACGTGCCTTTTTGTAAATTTCATGCCATAAATTGAAAAATGAAATCAAATTTAAACTGTTTTTTTTTAACACCAGAAATCAGGGACGTTCCCTGAAAGCAGGGAATACATGTATCCCACATTTCCTGACTTATGCCCAAACTGTTCGAAGACAAAGTAGATAGATTTCAAAGCATGATTCAGACCATTTTACTCAAAGATTTTATACTTTAAACAGGAACAGAGGTTAAAGACAAAGCAAATCAAGGTGCACTCAGTGGGTTGAAAGATGCTTCAGATTTTTTATTTTCAAAGATCACCCTTGCACACAACACAAATTGTGTGGCAAGGCATTATGTTTGTTTTCCTTGATTCCGAATCATATAGACGCTTCAATGCAAAAATGCCTTGATTTAAAACGCTTGTTGACTACAGCATCGGAAAGGTATCACAAAAAACCAATGCTCGTTGACTACAGCATCGGAAAGATATCACCAAAAACCAACATAGCAAAAAAACAATTTTGGACAAGAATGGTCAATAAAATTTTTCAAGTCGTGGTGATTTTACCGGGTCGGTCGTGGGAGGGGAAACAAGCAATATTTTATTTTTGACCTCATTCAGGAAATTGATTTGTGAAAACTGCACTAAGATTAGAAGAATATTGTTTCACCCACCATACATCATGTACATATAACACAAATATAATGGTAACATGTGCTTTTTCATTAAGTTGTGTCAATCAATAGCACTAGAAGCAAGACCCAGAAACCCCCAAAACATTTGTTTTTCCATTCACATTTAAGTTGGAAATTTTGTGGTTTCCTGTTCAAATAGAAACAATTAGGCATGTTTCTTACCACATCTACAAATACAACTAAGATACAATAAAATGCTCCGCAGGGCGCAGCTTGATACGACCGCAGAGGTCGCACTCTGAACAGTTGGGGCAAGTATGGACACAGCATTCAAGCTTGATACAGCTCTGAATTTGGATTGTGATTAAATATTTGACACAGCATAGGTTTCTGACACAGAATGAATGTGGTCTAAGAACTTAAAAATTTTAAATTGGACATTCACCTATTATGGTCCAATATCCAAAATCTAAATACATGGTTAGATTCAGCATATCAAAGAACAGCAAGAATTCAATGTTTGATGATATCAAACAAAGTTTAATTTTGGACCCTTTTGACCTCAATGTGGACAAAGTTGATAACGGGGCCCAAAAATCAAAAATCTAAATACATGGTTAGATTCAGCATATCAAAGAACCCCATATATTCAATTTTTGTTGAAATCAAACAAAGTTTAATTTTGGACCCTGATTTGGACCAAATTGAAAACTGGGCCCATTATCAAAAATCTAAATACATGTTTAGATTCAGCATATCAAAGAACCCTAAGAATTCAATTTTTGTTAAAATCAAACTAAGTTTAATTTTGGACCCCGATTTGGACCAACTTGAAAACTGGGCCCATAATCAAAAATCTAAATACATGTTTAGATTCAGCATATCAAAGAACCCTAAGAATTCAATTTTTGTTAAAATCAAAGTTTAATTTTGGACCCTTTGGACCTTAATGTAGACCAATTTGAAAACGGAACCAAAAATTAAGAATCTAAATACACGTTTAGATTCGGCATATCAAAGAACCCCAATAATTCAATTTTTGATGAACCAAACAAAGTTTAATTTTGGACCCCAATTTGGACCTCAATGTGGACCAATTTAAAAACGGGTCCCAAAATCCAAAAACTTAATACACAGTTAGATTCAGCATATTAAAGAACCCCAAGAATTCAAGAATAAAACCCCATTGAAATTGGTCAAGAAATAAGCAATTTATATGAAGTATCTTCTTTTGCACAATACTGTGCAATTGAATATTTCTTGCTATTGCGCAATACTGTACAATTGACAATTTCTTGCTATTGCGCAATATTGTGCTATTGGATATTTCTTGCTATTGCGCAATACTGTGCAATTGAAAATTTTTTGCTATTGCACAATACTTATTATATAATAATTTACACATCCTGTTTGGTGTGTATCTCCTACCATATCATTATTATTTGCTTTTAAATATAAATCAGAAATAACCAACTTAAAATGGAAAATTTTAAAAGAAAAAAAAATCCCCCTCCAAATTTTTGAACCCCTTATGATTCATCACCCCAAACTCAATCCCAGCCTTCCTTTGAGGTATGGTACCTTGCAGTACAATTTCAGAGATCCATACACTTGAACACAAGTTATTGTCTGAAACTAGAAAATGTGTTTTTGGCCCCTTTTTGGCCCCAAATTCCTAAACATTCAGGGCAATTACCCCCAAACTCAAACCCAGCTTTCCCTTTGAGATATGGAACCTTGTAGTACAATTTCAGAACGATTCATACACTTACACACAAGTTATTGTCCTGAAACTAGAAAAATGCTTGTTTTTTGCCCCTTTTTGGCCCCTAATTCCTAAAATATTGAGGCAATTACCCCAATCATCAATCCCAGCCTTCCCTTTGTGGTATGGTACCTTGCAGTACAATTTCAGAGAGATCCATACACTTGAACACAAGTTATTGTCTGGAAACTAGAAAAATGCTTATTTTTGGCCCCTTTTTGGCCCCAATTCCTAAATGTTTCGGGCAATTACCCCCAAACTCAATTCCAGCTTTCCCTTTGTGATATGGAACCTTGTAGTACAATTTCAGAAATATCCAAACACTTACACACAAGTTATTGTCATGAAACTAGAAAAATGCTTGTTTTTTGCCCCTTTTTTGGCCCCTAAAATTTTGAGGCAATTACCCCCAAATTCAATTCCAGCCTTCCCTTTGTGATATGTAACCTTGTGGTACAATGTCAGAGAGATCCATACACTTACACACCAAGTTATTGTCTGGAAGTTACAAAAATGCTTTTTTTTGGCCCCTTTTTGGCCCCTAATTCCTTAACTGTTGGTACCATAACCCCCAAAATCAATCCCAACCTTCCTTTTGTGGTATTGAACCTTATGGTACAATTTCATAGAGATCCATTCATTTAAACTAAAGTTAGAGTGCGAAAACCAATGTGTCTTCGGACGACGACGACGACGCCAACGTCATACCAATATACGACCGCAAAATTTTTGCGGTCGTATAAAAATAGAAAATGAATATGCACTAACTGAGGTGTGTTAAGGATGTTCTTCCTGTTCCTAAAAATTGGCGGGAAATGATTCTCTCTAGATTTTTCATACATTAACATTTGCACCTTTTTTCTTTCAAAAACTACGAAAAATAACAAGAATTTAATGTGAATTCAAAAAGTGACCTTTTAAACTATATTATGTAATAAAATTATGAAAATAAAAGTAGGGATTAGTGGGCATTTTTTTTATTGGCACTACATGAATAAAACTAGAGGATTCAGAATATCAGACAAAATGTGAAAAACAAAGAGTAGCAAACGTCCTTAAGGACCAATTTTGACCTAAAAAATTGAAGTACTGAACTACAAAATGAAGTGATTTTTTGGTAACGATATATATAGTTGAAATGTATATGTGTGCAAAATTCAAACCCTATTTAACAAATATTGAAAATCAAATATTTTCATGATTATGTATATATATTCATCAAGATTTTCTGTCAACCAATGTGTAGCAATCGAACATCAATTTTACTTTTCTTCAGAAAAACAGTGACAAAGATTACAAATTTTAACACATATTTGTTGTGTTTGTTGGTCAGAAATATTAATCGCATAAAAACATGGGAGGTGTTGTTCATATATACTTCTAAATGTAGACAAACATTGTACATTTTGTTATCAAATATAAATATGCATGCATATATAGATGGTACTTGCAAAAATTGTGCTCTATATTTACAGAACTAGTTGAAAAGTAATCAAAATCTATGCATTTTTCACAAATTGTGCATCATGCATGGAGAAGAGCCTTTTTCAACATCAAGGACATCACAAATCATTTTATTTTAACTCCTGGATCATAAGCGATAAGCTACCAAATTTATTTTTTAATTTGCATAACCTCATTTTTGAAATAGATATTCATTAAAGGCCTGAATTGAATGCTCAAATTTCTTTGAAAAAATTAATCTACAAGCTTTCATCTTATATTTTCCCACATAAATGACAAATTTATGTTAGGTATGCAACACTTTTAAATTTGAAATTTGAAAAAAGCACATGATGTTGTGTCAAACAGTGTCAATAAATTCACCATGAAAACAATGGAAAAGCTATCATATTAGATCATAAAATATTTTTATGCGACTATTTACTTATGGTTTACAGTTAAAAAGGTTGTAACAAAAGCATAATTTTATCATTACAGTTATTTATCAGTATTTTACTATTGCCTTTTACTTTCATATTTACATTGTAATATTGTCTTTTGTCAAAATGAAAGTAGACTTTCTGTACAATTAAATTAGTTACAACATGTAAAATGATGTCAATGATAACAAAGAAAAGAAGAGGGGTACTGAATGGCTGCATTTAAGACCATTTTCTACTTCTTTTTAAGAAATGAGTTATGTCGGTTGATCTACATGATCCTTTGCCATGGTCAATCAGCTTAAATGACTTCAGTAACAATCTACAATCAAATGATGCTCATTGAAGCCTTTAGCCTGTTAAAAATGAAGCAAACGTTTGTTTTATATATGCCTTGTCCTAGAATTAACTTAAATGAGACTTGAACAGGCAATATCAGTAAATTGTAAAAACAAAATTCATAAAACAAGTGAAAATCTGCACACCGATAGGATTTGTAAAGTCTCTAAAAATTGTGTGTGAATGGAAAGACGGTTTATATTTAAGGAGCCATATCAAACACATTGAAACAGAAATTGAAAAATGTACAAAAAATAATCTTTGTTTAAGTTTTTACCCACTTTTTTTTTATCCATTCATTTATCCCAGCGTTAAAAAAGGGGGTACAAAAATGTTATAATTTAGACGACTCGTGCAGATTTTGCAATTAACTTTTACTACGTCAAGTGAAATAACATACGACTGTATTGTATTTAAAAAGAAACAGATAAATAACGAGAGGTTAAATGACATTTTATCAATCAAAAGCAAGTATTTACCACCCAAATCCACACAAGTTGTTCGCTAATTCATAATCACGTAAACGCTTTATTGTTTATATGGTGAACCAAAATTACTTCCTGCGAACCCGAATGAAATAAGGACACGTAAAGGTAGGGAGCCTGATCGATTTATTTGAAAACTGATCTATGTATTATCCCTGAAAACAACATTGCTAAATCAATAGAGACTTAGAGCATACAATGCAACCAAATATATTATTACAAAAAGCTTTTTATAAATATTAATTCAAAATAACTGTAATTACAAATAACTCAGTTGAATGGATATAGGATGACTCGGCACGATGTTTTTTAAGCACCTCTACTGTGAAAAATTATTGGTAAAATAAAATAACAGTGGAGACAACCCCCACCCCCTCCCGATGTCTTTCTGGTTATTTTTGTCATATGGTTGCTGTCTAGAATAGAATATAATAGAAAAAAATAAAATATTTTAAGGTGGGTTTGCATGAACATTACAAACATAAGCTCTGTAAGAGTTTTTTGTCTCATTTCAGTATTTTCATCCTATCTTGTTCAAAGATATTTATTTTCAGTTCTCACCTCAGACCTGGCCAAGTTATTTAACTTCAACCCCTCCCCCCCCAAAAAAAAATCAAATGGTCGTCCCCTTAAAGAAACCCCAGATCTTCTGACAAAGATTTCATTACATCATTTTGATTATACTGAGATTATTCACTTGTTTGTCCATTTTATGTGCCAGTACCGTTTATGGTTCTCGGAACAGGTGTGTAAAACTGTAAAATTATCCAAAATATCTCGTGGTGATCTCGAAAGACTGTGGATATGTTTAATATAATTCCCTCATGTGCTGTAATATGCAAATGTGCCACTTCGATGTGTCGATATTTCTGATGAAGCGGTTCCGATAGTAATTTACGAGTTACGTCCCTTTGTTGACACTTTTTCATGAACAATGTTATTTGTACTTTTCATATATTAAGCACCATATGCTGTTGTTTACAAGTGAATATTATTAAAATGATTAATTACCTTTTTACTAAATATATTTTGATACTACAGACATATGGAAAACAATTAGGTAAACACATTTTATCATTTTTAAAACAGTTTGAAAGTTTCAGAACTGAAATAGGGCTTTAAAATCATTACAGTAAATTTCAAAATACATTATTCCATGAGTTACTTTAGTATTCTGGTAAATATTTTTACTGCTGTAACGAAATAATATCAACAAAGAAATACATTTCTACTACTTAAAGGCCAGGGCTAGCCTAAATATGCATGATCTAGACAGGGTTGAAATACTGATACCTGATCCTACCTTTTTCATATACAATTTATACATTAAAAAGAAATAAGAATCAAAGTATTCTCAATGTAAATTCTTCATAATATGAAATAAAAGGAAATTGGTTTGAAGTCTGTTTATTAATATACTGAATTATATAAAATATAACAATCAATTTTGTCTCCTGGATTCCATACAGATTACAGGTTCTACTGAATGGACTCAACTTACAAAAAAAAGCCTAAACCAATGGATAATTATTTAAAGGTTTATAATCATGAACTTGCGAATAAATAACAACGAGAAAGATTTAATATCATATCTTCTTCTTCTATTAAAAAAAAAACTGCATATTAAAAGTATTTCAGTGCAGTTTCTGATAGTCCAAATAATTATGACGTCTTGAAAGGCTATTATATTTTTTTTCTTTGACGCCTTACATCGACCGATGTAAGGCGTCAAAGCAAAAAATAAAATAGCCTTTCGAGACGTCATAATTATTTGGACTAAGTTTCTGAGTGCTAAGTCAATAATTATGTTTTAGATCACAAGTAAGTTACACTTCATGTAATGATGAAAATGCTTTGAATAAGAGTGATTAAAATGCAAGTCTGAAAGAGATTGTTCTAAGTTCAAAGGACAAGACTTTTATGTTTCCATTGTACATGTAATATTTGCATTTATTTTTACAGGATTCCTTCATCATAAAAAAATAAAATCAACAATGAATAATATTTTTCTAGTCATCTTAAATTCAACGTTGCACAGACAGTATAAAATTTCCTTACCTTATAGTTTTAGGTAACGTCAAACATTTCACTTAAAGAGAATAATTAATCCAGTCAAATTCACAGCTGAACTCGCCATTGCTTTTTCAAACAAACACACTAAACGTGTGTACATTCTGTTCAGATGCATGATGACATCGATGTGTAAGACCAAAAAACTACAATGTCAAAAAATGTATTTCTTTTGGAATTAAGTTCAAACGGGGTTTCCTAAGTGGTGACAGAAATATTTTTATAACTTTGAGATACGTATTATTTTTTATAGATTATATATAACGTTATAATCTTTGTTTATCTGTGAAAAAAGAAGAAAAAACTAACAGACTACATTTTACCGTATTTGTTAAAGGATGGCCAATTTGGGTATAATTTTCTTCTGAGACTACTACAACACATGTGTTATACATGTGTTATAGTAGTCTCAGTTTTCTTTAATAATCAGACACATGCTTAAAAGATAGAAAGACATCTATTTCTGACTCCCGTTGAAGTAAAACTTCTTAAAAAGATATTAAAAAAAAACTGGTAGAGAGGGTGGCGCATATTCGCCTTGGACACATTTTCGCCGTTTTGCTATTTTTTCTGTAAAATTTGTGTGCCTTTACTCAATACTTGCCGAAATAGATGGTATAGGCTGTTTTTTAATGTTACAACTGTTGATATTCCTCTTTACCCCATTTCCAAGGTTATTCGCACATATTGAGAAATACGCAGGTGTTTTTAAATGATTTTGGCAATTATGTAAGATTTATATGGCAATCATGCGCAGTCTTAAAGTAAATATTTGTGAGAAAAATCGTATAGGAATGATCTCTCAAGCTAACTTTTCATGTAATTGCAAACATTCGTTTTTATAATATACCAGGATAATGAGGATGGTCATATCATACATTGCGGCGAAAATGTGTCCCCCATGGTACACGAACAACTTGATTTCCTCTTGAGTTTGCGTTCGTTTTTAGAACAATTAACCAATGTTTTGAAGATAATTTCTTTATCAAACATTTTTTTCATATAGTTAAATTTCTGAAACCTTCACAAAAAGGTTCCAAATATTCGAATGTAGGTCGGATGAAAGTGGAAATGAACGAATTATGCGGCGAATATGGGTCTCTCACTCTACACAGGGTATGAAGATTCCCATTTTGTAAATGATTTTTTTTTTAATTAAATTTGATTGAAGTCAACAACAAAAATAAGACAAAATTTACATTTTTCCAAGCATCTAAATCACCTCCAGGTATGCTCAGAATGCAGGGTTTTGAGTCTAAAATTTCAAAATTTTCTTTGGGGGGGGGCTTCACCGGTGATATTCATAGTGAAATAAAGTGGGCTACTAACTTTTTGTCTGGGCTAACTGATTTTCAAGTCTAGTAGCCCAGCTGGCTACTGGCCTTACAAAGTTAAGTTTCACCCCTGAAAATCCTGTTAAGTTTTTAATTTTCTTAAACATAAAATATATTTGAATTTTATTTATCTATATATAGGGCATACTATGCCTTAAAACTTTTCCAGATACACAGGTTTGTCTGTACTCGAGTAAATTTTGAGGTGAAAATGCAGCCATTTTAGCCAAAGGGTCCAAATGAACCTTAATATCTTCCGATCAGATGTACTCTAACATGTCTAATAAAATCTTATCAATTTGAATTAATGAAACTTAATTAACTCAAGTGAAGTATAACCCATTTAAGTCTAGTTGAGTGTCCCAAATAATATATGTATGTGTTAACTGAGAAATATAAATGGTTAGGATTTGGGGGCATTTGAAATGTATAAATGGGTCGGGATTTTCACAAAATTTTACTCTATGAATTGGGGGGCTGGGTGTTTTTTTTTAATCCAAACTGCACCCCAAATCGAGTGTTGAGAACCCTCCCATATTTACAATTCACTTTGCGACACGTTACCTGTCTGCACGTTCCAAAGCGTTGTTCCTCTCATAATACTTAGTACAAAAAGACTTAGACTATAATAAAAAGAGGCCTTATGATAGGAAAAAAATTCTCAGGTATTTGAAATCCAAACAATTGTACCATTTTGTATAGTTTTGCTTTTCGATTGGAACTAGGAATTTAGAAAATCTTTAAAAAAAAAAAAAAAGAATCCTCCCTTATGAATAGAAGATAAACAGAATATTAGAAAAACGATAAATAAATTGAAAACACAGTTTGTTTTGTAGTTTGAAACTGACTATAATTCTGATTGGCGCGAAGACAGAACGATTTGCACGAGATTGGCTGTTCAATTCCCCGCGAAATCGGACAACGTTATCACTGTAACATAGGATGCAAAAGGTAATAGACGTACAAAGTACGAAAAGTTATTTAGTTTATAAATACAAGGTAAGTGATTGAAGTATACTTAATCATAATTAACTTTGGTTGTCATTCATATCATCTATATATCTGTTATTTTATTAGTATACTAGAATTTTTATTTCATAGATTGTTACTATTGTAATATTCACGCGCAGCGCAAACTTTAACCTTCATTTCATTTCGTTTCCTTCTTTCTTTTTGAGAGTCAACGAATATAAGTATGGGAAGACCAATGTGTGGTCTTTCTTTCTGTAGGCTATTCTTAATTTCTATTTCATTTTTTTCTTTAAAAATGGAGCTTATTCTGAAAAATTCTCATGAAAATGATTTTACTATTATTTTTTCCTGTAAATGGATGAGTCTGTACATTGTTCATTTCTATAATCAGTATTGTAATGCCTAATCCTTTAATTTTCCACGCCTAAGTGTATTATTCTTTATACTTGTGCACTCCATTATTCTCTTTTCTCTGTTTTTCTTTATTTTTTTACTCATTTTTGTCTATTAACTGTTTTTTGGGGTCTATTTAATATTCACTATAATGTAAACCCCATTCCAATCCACTTTAATTGTTACCTATCAGTTGTCCAATGCTATTATTCCGATTTAAAATGGACATACAACTAAAGGATACTAATGTCAACATACCGACTACAACAATATAGAGGACTGGTGTTTCTGCTTCGGGGGCAATATTCTTCTATTTTTATACGCCCGTCAAAATTTTGATGGGACGTATTATGGTATACAAATGTCGTCTGTCCGGCGTAAACATGTCGCACCGTAACTTGAGAACGACTTATCCAAATTTCATGAAACTTAACATAGTTGTTTCTTATGATGGTCAAACGATCTGTATACTTTTTGGTGAAAATAAGATATAAGATTAAAACTTTTTGAGTTGCGGGACTTAGCAACTAAAACAGGTGTGTGGTTTTTTTTCACATGTCGCGCCGTATCTCAAAAACAATTTATGATTATTTCTTAAAACTTTACACACTTTTTAGTTATATTAATCTTAAGATCTGTATACTTTTTGGTGATGATTCAAAATTTTATTTTAGAAATATTGAGTTTTTTGTAAAAATAAAATGGGTTTTCGCATGTCAGGCCGTATGTCAGAAACTATTTATGATTATTGCATAAAAATTCACACACAAGACGACGGGTGTATCATGCGGTCATGGCGCAGCTGTTTATTCTGTTTTTTTTTTTTTTTTTTTTTTTTGTTTATCTAATTTTTATGCCCCACCTAGGGGCATTATGTTTTTCGGTTTGTGCGTCCGTCCGTCTGTCCCGCTTCAGGTTAAAATGTTTGGTCAAGGTAGTTTTTGATGAAGTTAAAAGTCCAATCAACTTTAAACCTAGTACACATGTTCCCTAGGATATGATCTTTCTAATTTCAATGCCAAATTAGAGTTTTGGCCCCAATTTCACGGTCCACTGAACATAGAAAATGACAGTGCGAGTGGGGCGTCCGTGTTCTTGTTATTTTCTAATTACCGTTTTTACTATTAATTTTGACATCCAATAAACTGAACAAATAAAAAAAAATATATATATATATATATAAGCATAAAAAGCAAAAGAATGATTTGTCTAGGACTTGTTTGTGTGTTTATGAACTGGCCATCCGCTGATTAACGCTTCGCCACAAACTTGGTAGATATAAAAGAGGGTCCAGTTTGGTGTCTTTACACTATTTCAATATCTAAATCACCCGTGTCCATAATGAAGGACGACAAACACGTCCAAAAAAGATTTTATCTTTGTGAAACACAAAATGCATTTAACTTTTGTACATCTAGTGGGAGCTAAGCGTTTAACAGTTTTTCAACTCCACACACAGTCCTGAACATGCATGAAATATTTGCCACAAGACGTTTAGCAACCAACCAACAATCAATCAATCGGAGGTTACATTTAAATTCTACGAAGAAACTTGATTCTGGTATTATTTTCAGGAACGTATAGGACGTCTGTATAAAACAAAGTATAGGATTGTTCTTTAGAGGGGTACATTTTCGGCTTCATGCTAGCGTGGTTTGGAGGAAGCTCTTGATCGAACTTCATCTTCACAAAGAAAAGGAAATTCCTTTAAGGTAATCAATAGTCAGACTCGTGTCAAAACTACTTATACTAGCAATTATATTACATTCACTATAGTATTCGACTTTGCACGTAAACAGAATTGAACACTCGTAAAATATCGACTCGTGTCTGACGCACATGAAGTTAAAATGAAAGTATAAAAAAATTGGTAAAAATCTGCTCAACTTGTTTTGTTGTGAAAAATAAAATCAAATCGGAAGGACTATTATTTAAAACATGGTGTTGTGATTTGATCTGTTTATTCACAACTCAAAAAAAAACACGAATACAAACAGTTTGATGCACGCTTTGCGACGTGTTTGCTAATACCCGACAGTCACAGGTACTGTACAGTACTGCGGATTCATTTATTTTCGTGGGTACCAATTTTCGTGGATTAAGGAAAACTTACATTTTCGTGGTTTTACCGAAGTCTGCATACAAGCAAATAGAAAATTTGTTATTCGTTGTATATTTAATTTCGTGGTTCATCTATACCCATGAAATCCTCGAAAATTGGTATCCAACGAATAATAAAACCACAGTATATGAAATCAAATAACTCGTGTTCGACTTTTGGGTTATTATTAAGAACTTTTCGTATTGTTATTTTTAGGATTTTTATATTTTACTTTTAGTTTCACGTCCCAAATAGCAAAGACGATAATAAACGGACAATGTTCCTTAGGCTAGTATATTTAGCAAGAACACGAACTCTTTCTGTATTTCCAATAATACTCATCGATACTTTTTCGTTGATGTTTTGTATGTTATAGAAATAAACAGAAAAAGTGATAAAATGTAACGTGAAAATGCACAGTATAGTGTAAAATTTCTGTTCTGTATAGATTGTGTTCAGGGTGTTCAAGAGATGAGAAGATTGAACATTTTGTTTGACTATTTGTTCGTTTTCCATAATGAAATAAACTATCAAAATAATTTTTTAATTCTAGTATATAAAGAATGTTAGCTGAAAACTGAATAATACTTGAAAAAAGTTTCTGGTAATAAGAATTAAGTGCAGCTGCATAAATTAAAAGTCGTTTATAACATTCGAAACACATATTGTATTTTAAAAAATGCATTACTAAAATGCAATATGATTTTCAGTATGGTTAAAATTAGCTCTTGGTATAAAAAAAAAAAGACTTTCGCGAGAGCAGGGACTGAACCTTTATTTTGGGAGACTTAACTCCTTTCTATGCCGATGATATAATGCGGCATGGTCGTTGATTGTTGATAGTAGAGGTGTGCTTATATATCGTGTTGACACTTCAAAAACGACAGAAACAGCTCTAGCTAGTTTTCGGAGTTGTACACAGCACCAGCTGATATTGTTATAACTTCAATCGGAGACTACCATAACACAGTAGTCTCAGTTTCAACCTAGCCAAATGTGTACGAGAAAAATATTGAAACATTCCCTAATACGGTACGGCAAAAGTGCTAGGTTGTATAGGATCAGATATTTTCTTTTTTATGCCCCACCTAGGGGCATTATGCTCTTCGGTCTGTGCGTCCGTCCGTCTGTCCCGCTTCAGGTTTAAGTTATGATCTTTCTCATTTTAATGCCAATTAAGAGTTTTGACCCCAATTTCACGGTCCACTGAACATAGAAAATGATGGTGCGAGTGGGGCATCCGTTTAACTATGGACGCATTCTTGTTTAGTCCAGAATTACATAATACTGTTTAATGCTGATCTGCATATCAGTTGATCCATCTGTGGCAGTCGAACTAAATTTCATTAGAGATTCTTTAGATTGTCAATAATCGTATAATTATAAATGTTGTGAAGAGTGCACATTCCATCTGAGTAATTAATTGTTGGTGAGACCGTTCTTGTCGTAATACGCATCTGTTGTTAAAGTTTTATAAATGGTCTGGTTTTATAATGTTCTTAATTTAAAAAAAATACATTGTTTGACAAACTCCTTTTTAGCATTGTTGAATCCGAGCTTTCACTTTAACATTATAAATTAATAAATAAATTTGGTGTATTTACTGTCTTCTGATTGGTTAAAAGTATTAGTTTTATTTTCAATGTTGTCAATTTTTATGGGGACACGCCCACTCTGACATTGTGTATTCATACGCCAACATGTGTGTACGTTGTTATTGTTAATATAAAAAGTTCTTTGAGCCTTATTTTTGATAGAAATTTATTTATAATGAATGGCAATAATTTATTTTGAATTTATTGAACCATAAAATTAATTTTTGACTCTTCACATTTTACATAATCCGCGAAATCGCCATTCATTAAGTGATTTTGGGTCTTCACGTACCACGTTTACATATTACAACCAGAAAAGCACTTCGGACGAATACAAATTATAAGGTGTTCATTTTTCACCAACTAGTTAATATTTGAATTAACCATTAAAAAAAAATCTTTAGTTTACTCCATGAGTTATCAGAAATCTCGCGGTCTTGAACAAAGAACAACGAATAAGCTTTGCACTGTATACAAGAATACCATAACGAGGGCGTTGAGGTGGGGTTATATCTCAATGAGCATTTCGAAAATAGTTTCTGACACTTTGGGAGTAGTATTTACGCAAATATTGGTATTACAAGACATTGAATTGATTGATTGATTGTTGGTTGCTTAACGTCCAGTGGCAAATATTTCATGCATATTCAGGACGAGAACAAGTTAACAATAAATACAATAGGTAGGTTCTGTAATAGGGGCTTCCGGGATTAAGGTCGGAGAAATTTAGACTGCCACGGGAAATGAGGGTATATTGGATAGGGACAGAAATTTAGCCTTACAACAGGTCACCTACGGACCCCTCAAAGAGTTGTTGGAAGGGGTCTTAACGTGCAAAGAGCGTGGCACTCTCTTTACACGAGGCATCGGATTTAACGTCCCCATTCTGACCGAACGTGGCTGCAAATTTGTACATCCCGCACAGCCAAACGGACGCCCCACTTTAGCAAGGGTTTTACTGCCGGTCGGAGGAAGACCAATGATGATCATACTTCTATTCCCCAGTCACCCTTGGGGGGCACATTGAATTGAAAGTGGTATACAAATTAAAAAGATATCGAGATAACTCTGTTGTATACTTTGCTAAGGGCAATGTATTTATAATCAAGTAAACTAGTTAGTACGTGCATACTAGTGCAGCAAAACGAGTGTTTCATCATGTTTATTAATATCTGAATATATATTTTTCATATTTATTTTCAGGGAATACTTTCAAGGCTATGAATGCTGCTTGTTAACTTTGAACTCGCACCAGTTCCAGACTGGTCAAGAAACAATCCTTGTGATAAAAGCGACTTTAACTGTCAATCTGGAAGTTGTGTATATCACTAAAATATTACTCATGCTTTCGTGGTCCCCTTTGCATAAACTGAAAAAGGTCAAACACTATAAAACTGATCAGTTAACGGTCTTGAAAATACTAACAGATGAAAGCAGTGTAAAATGGACGAAAGAAGTGAAGTCCGTTCGCTTGGCTATGGATACGGCCATCAACCGGCAACAGTTTTCCTACATATCTTTTTTATGACGTCAAAATGGGAACCGTTCGACGATTGACCATGCACCCTTACTTCAAAGATAATCTGTCAGCTGTGGTGATCATTTTTTGACGACAGAACGCAACAGCATCACAATTTAGAGTATTATCACTATGGTCATGTAATTTCTGGGGACCTCAACATCGTTCAATTAAGACCGAGTGGTTATAAACTTTTTACATATCTGAAAAAGAACCAAAAATATCGTCCATCCATGCAAGGACGTCCTTGGTTCACCGTAAAAAAAAAAGCATATGAAAGAATGTCGTCAGGACATTAAGGATGCTATTTCCTCCCATTGTAAAAATTGGTGTAAATGGGGAAAATCTGACAGTCACTCGATTCATATTAAAAAAAAAACAGTCGGAATATTGTTGATATTCTCGTATCGCATTTCAAAAATAAAAGAGCAAGAAATACGCCCATTTCTAGGATTTAAAACAAAATTCAAGAACAAGCAAAGCGTTTGTGTTCGCACCAGCAGACACAGTAGCCAACATTGTGGTAGTGATATGATGCAAATGATACTACTTGGAAGTTCTTGGCCGTACTCTTCGGAGTCAAATAGTAAATTTTTATGGCACTGCATGTTACAGCTTAGCTTAAGTACTCAACTGAATATGTGAAGGTCCTTTCTATGAACAATACAAAAACCAGTTTCTAAGTGTTTTTACTACGAATCTTTCCGTAGTGTTAACTATTGATTTTTGTATTAAAGCAAATGAAAATAATGGAAATAACTATTTTTGAAAACTCTGGGTGTTTTAGATGAATTTCGTGCTTTTGGGGGTCCGTTCCGTGAATTATGTCAACATTTATGATTTGTCGATTATGTACACTGCACGACCACCCAACCTTATCAAACGATTCTGTACACTACACGACCACCAAACTTTATCAAACTGAAGTTCTCTTATTTAATTAAATGGTCCTTTGATAAATATGGATACAGATTTATTTGCTGCAACTCATTTAAAGCAATCTTGACGACGAAACGCGCGTCTGGCGCAAATACAAAATTTCAATCCTGGTATCTATGATGAGTTTATTTCTGTAATGTAAAAGAGGAAAAGGCTAAATATACATGTACTTGCTTGTGTTTAGATGATTAAAGCTGATAATCATCTTGACAGAATGTATGTACTTTTCGGCAATGAAATGTATCGACACTCACTGACAGGTTGAAGGCATTCCTATGGACACCAAATGCACCCGTAAAACTGCAGACTTGTTCCTGTACTGTTGGGAATCGAAGTTTATGGTCAAACTCCGAATAGATCTATCTAAATTACATTTAACTGATGAATTGAAAAACATTTGCCGTTACTGTGATATATTTTTTTTACCGCTGAAATTTACCCAAAGGAACTTACTTTAAATAAATCTAATACAGACAAAAATTGTCCTTTAAAATTTCTAGATTTGGAATATACAAAACTGCATCGGGTTTTACACAGGTAACTCTATGCACGACAAAAGAGATGATTTTTCGTTCCCAATTGTTAATTTCTCCATTTAGGACGGATTTTTCTTTTGTCTCTTCTTACGCTGTGTATAATTTACAACGTGTTCGACATGCCTGTGTAGTCGCGTTTTAGAATTCAATGGAACGTTATGTAGAACTGGTAAATCATTTAAAAGACGTATGGCTGTACTTATAGAATTCTTATTAAAAACGGGATATCGCATCTAATGTTTACGGTGCTGTTGTTTATAAAGCCCTTCAATTACACGCGATTCATGTGAACTCGTTTGTCTTTTGAAAAACTTGATCTCGATGGTTATCAATAAAAAACATTAGTAAAAAACTTTCAATATTGTTTAAATAAAACAATGTATAAATATAGCAGTATATATTTAGTTGTTATATATAATGACAAATCATGATCCTACATCCTATCGATACTGTTAAATTATATTTAGCCATTGCACAAGGTCATGCGTTTCTCTGACTGTCTTTAACACTTAATCCGTTCGGTGTGTACTGATTGATACCGAGAGATGATTTATTCATTACCTGTAATATGCTTTGAACTAGACCAGTAACTGCAAGTACTCTTATATCAGTGCTTTGTGATTATTAGTTGTTTTGTTTTGTTTTTGGTGCGTACCGATCTTTTGGGTTGATCCAACTGCAACTGATTTTTTGTATAGCTTCTTATATTGTGGTGTTACACCACTGTCTCAGGAAAGGGTAGTAGTGAGCGCACACAAACCTGTATAACCCCGACACATTCTTAAGGTGCCTGTCCCAAGTCAGGAGTACGAATTTCAGTGGTTGTCGTATGTCTGTCATATTTGTTCTCCGTAAATTTGTTATATTTGTTATAAATAAGTCGGATTGAATTGTTGCACGTTTTTCACGTCGGGGCTTTAGATTCATTATAATACGTGGGATGCCAATTTTCGTTGATTTCGTGGGTAGGTGAATGTTCCAAATTTACAAATTTGTATAGGTTTGTTTGCAGAATTTGGCAAAACATCGAAATCAATTATCCTCGAAAAAAATTAATCCACAGTACACAGTATGGGTTTTTCTCGTAGTTGAAGGTCCTACGGTGATCTATAATTACTTGTTTCCACTTATTTGAACTCTGGTGGATTGTTCTCTCATTAGCAATCACATCGCATCTTATTTTTGGCTTGCTTCAAAACTTGCGTATATATTGCTGCAATGTTGATACACAGAAATGGGAAGTTCACAGTGAGAAATCATCTCTTGTCGTAAAGTTAGTTCTCAACCCCCTCGCTGACTATTTCTAAATATGTCCATATATAAACCGAACTACAAAATAGTGGTGAGTTCTTGGGGATTAAATGGTCAATATAGTCGCCAAAACATCAAATACATTTGGTTCCAAAAGATTATAATGTTTGGAGGACGTGTTTGTTCAATCGGCAAATATGCTGTAAAAAAACCCGATTTTTATTATTTCATTTTCAGTGAATTTTTTGCTTGAATTTAAAATGGTGCATCTGTTTAATCAATCAACTAGTTCTTTCAAGCTGCCAAAATTTGTTTCGCATTAGGAATACTAGTAGAATTGATAAGGTGAATGTTTTTACTGTTGCATAAAATACGGGACTTGTATTACAAGTATTCTAAAAGTTCTTTCGAATTTTTTTGTACCCACATCTGAATACCCTTGGAGTAGGAAGTTTAACAGTAATGTCGAAACCCAGAATTGATGTAAAGTAGTTAAGTCACATGAAGCACCTTCAAACTAACCACATTACTTAAATAATATATATACAGTTACTGTAACATGTAGATGCAAACGTGTTTGTTAAGGATTATGTACCCTTGTGTTGATTCAATGCTAAACATATGGAAATTTTATAGAAAATTCACAGCCTTTCCCCTTGTACTCTCATATTTGGAAGTTCGGTGCTTGATAGATAGAGGATTATTGCAAAGGCGGATTTAGAGGGTTTTTCAGGGCCCCCCCCCCCTTTTTTGGGAAATATTTGGTTGATTATATAGGGAATCACTGAAGCATGACTGGAGCGGGCCCCCTCTTAGAAAGTCATGAAAATTTCTGGATCCGCCACTGTATTGCATGCAGTGCTAGCAATGATTTCCTTAGAACAAGTTTATAAATTTAGATATTGGTTAGAACAAATATAAATATGGACTAATTCAAGTACACCTAGGGTGCGCTCGACTTTAGTGACTCAGCACGAGGTTTTTTGGAATTAAAAGGTTGTTTAAGACTTTTTGTAAATAATAAACACTAGCACATCATAGAAATACAAGTGAGTAACCTATGTTTAAAATTTTATGACAAAAATCTTTGTTTTATTTGCCACAAAAACCCTTTTTTCTAGTAAATGCAATGAAACAAAAACCAATAATGCTTTGCTCGAAGTTTCCCCTTGGTATATGTACAAAATGGCCCATCTCTATTATACATTATCTTTGCTGTTTTGATACTATTGCAGTTTCTAAATTTCGTAATTCACATGGCTTCAGAAGGGGTCATAAACCTTAACACTTCAAGCGGTCTCCACATACAACGGATCATATTGCTTTTAACTGAAACTTTTAAAAGGATTGTTCTCTGCAAAAATTCACTGTGGTGTCAAGATTTCTTCCAGATTATCGTGTTTGAGGGTTTATGACAATATGGTAAAGGTAAATCTGGAAAAATCCAATTGCACGTGGACACTACCTGACTATATTTTTATTTATATCGGGTTATATGACCGTCGGCAGTCTTCGGAGGCCATCTCGAGGTTATAAATAGATGACGTCTAGACAAAAATACACACGAAATGTTGATACATATTGTCGAGTCCATGCCTCGTTAATTGTTAATTTGAGACTTTTTGTAATTTTGCCATACGTCTTAGTATGTTATAAATCAAATATGAATATTTGAATCTAATCGATGAAGATGAATTTGACAGCTAATGCCACTTTGGTGTTTTCTACTAGCACTTATATTTTTATACTTGCATGTCGCTATCCTAAGTAGGGGGCCTCATCAGTATTTACGGTTGTTCACGATGTAGTGATGGGTTTGTCCATTAAGGAATTGTAGGACGATGCCAAAGTTTTTGAGTAGAATCAAGACGATAAAGTGTTTAATGCACATATTTTACGGACACTTAAACGTTTTTCCTGGGAAACTTTGGTTGACCCTTAAGATGTCTTCTATAAAACTGTCATGTTGTGGAATTGCTATCTACTTAACTTGCATGTCGGATTTTGAACTTAATATGTGCATATATTTTATACATGTTATACCAATGAATGTGTGGAATGAAAACTATTAATTTATTAGTATCGAAATGTGAATGCACACTTTCCGGTTCCATGGTTTCGATGAAGTACATGTACGGAAATCAAATAAAGGACTCGTTGCTTTATGATTATTTTTCCATTCTTAGTTGGTATATTGCCTTGAATAAGGATTTTTATCGGGAGTTTCCGAATGTTTCCGTGCAATAACTTGTGAAACGTTCAACCCATGATTTTCATAAACTCATCACATATACCATGTATACCAGCAGTGGGAAATCTAGTGACAAAATATTACCTCCCTGTAAACACTGAAAACAAGATCTTCTCAATGTTTGTCCCATTTTAGCAAGGACACTTTCAATTATGGATTTACGGAATAACGTTCTGGTAACTAATAAAAATAGAAATAAATTGAAATAAATACAAAACTTCCATTCAATGTTATCATTTACCTACTTAAGTAGCGAACGACGATTACAGCAGGCTATAGATGCTTGGAGTAAAATTGGTTTAAATTATTGCTATGCGAATATATTCATACAGTACCAATTTCAATTTATTTTTTTACTGTCTGTATACCTCTCTGGAACATGCTAATTATTCGCATATATTATATACAGCTAGATCAGAGAAAGTAAGGGAAAAAATTCCAAAGGAATCGATTGATATGCAGTAAAGGTTGGCACTTTTGAAATTAAGTCACTAAGCAAAATCCAACAGACCTTATCTCGATATAAACAGTGAAAGTGAATAGATCGAGAAGACCGCAAATACTTGTACAAAACTGGAGACGACCTTTTCTTAAAATTGTATACAAAATAGTAGAAAGATACCTACTTTATAAAAAAAAAGTTATCTTTAATTTTTTAACCTGCACAGACTTTTAAATGTTTTTAATCACGAAAAGACCGTAGTTCTCTATTGAATGTATATGTGACTCGAGCAGACCGGTGTGCTCGATAACTTATGTGTTTAAAAAAATAAGCATACTTTGGAAAATTGTAACATGCTAAGGACTTTTTGGAACACTCAGACAATTGGTGACTCGAAAGATCTTTCGATTTTGTATGTACATGATTTTTTCCAATTTTTTTTTATCAATATGCAGCAAAGATTGGCAGTTTTTAAATTTCAGTTTCACAAGCTTCTAAAGCAATTATCTCGATAAATGCTGAACATAAAACATCGTGTATTTGCATGTATATTTCTAATAACACAGTTTAACAAATAATTTCTTTAAAATGTACAATTATTATTTAGAAATAACTTTATAACTTTTGATCAGTATCGTCACCGGTATACTGTTTTATAATGGACTTTCTCGACTCCATCTTGAGTAGAGTGAATTTTCTTTTGTTTTCGTTCACTAGATATCCCACTGCCAGTATTAAAAATGTTAATAAGTTAGTAATAAAAAAAAAAGGAAAGTCAAGTTCGATATTGACGATTTTCACTTTTAAAGTTCTGGAGTTTGATATATTGGAAAATGATATTCTATGTCGTTTCCGTCCAATGACCAATGCACCACTAAGCAATGCTAGTAAATTTTAATGTGCGAGTGATTACAAAATGGAGATCAAGTTTGATATTTACGATTTTTACTTTTCCCGTTCAGGAAACGGTCCTTAACCTTTTTGAGAACTTGCTTGGCTCCTAATTCATAGAGAGGTTCCACTACAAATTATTAGCAAACAACCTCAGTCCTGTCACTTTTATTGCAGTAACAGCATAAACAGTGGTTTTCACGAAAGTGACAAGCTGGAGATTTTTTTTTTTATCAAAGATACCAGGTTTATAATTTTGCATGCCAGATACGACTTTTGTCTACAATGACGCTCAATTCAAAAAAATTTTAAGGGGTTCCGTGGAACCCTGTATCTCGCCTTAGATTGCTGTTGTCAGTGTAAAAGTGTAATGTTGACTTAAAAAATAAGTCCATTTATCAGTAAAATACAGAATTTAAAAAAAAAATCAAACTTTTTCTTTAGACATTGTTAGATGCTATTTCTTGGTCTTGGAGATTAGCTTCTGTCCAAGTTTCATAACAATCCATGAAGGTTTACTAACTTATCATGTCAAAAAAATTTAATCCCAGACTGTCTGTAAATAATGTTAACTGTAAAAAACTAATTAGTCCATCTATCAGAAAAATACTGATAATGAAAATATATTTTCAAAACTTTGCATCAAACATTATCTCTGTATCATAAAAACGTTTCTGCTAAAGTTTCACAAAATTCTATGAAGGTTTGATAAAGTATTTGATGTGTAACAAACTTTAACCCCAGACTGTATCTACTTGTTAACTGTGAAATAAACTAAGTTCATTTATCATTTAAATATGGAAAAATGAAAATAAATATTTTCAAAATTTTGCTCTGGATACTGTATTTAGGATATTATCAAGCTTCTGTCCAAATTTCATAAAATTTCATGAAGATTTGACAAAGTTATTGATGACAGAAAAACTTTTAACCACAGACTGAACCTAAACGTTGACGCCGCAGATGACGGAATCTAGGATCGCTATGTCTTGCTTTCGCGAAATAAATTTCACAGGCTCCACAAAAAGTTAAAAAGGCCAACTCAAGTTCAATAAGTGCACTAAGGACCAAAAATTTCAAATTTTATTAATTATTAATGTATCGATTGTACATCATGTACATGACATAAGTGACCAAAACAAACAAAATATTCAAATATAATACTGAATACTAAATATACAATATAAGTTTATAAAATACCATACAGGTGCGTACATGATAGCACTCTCATGCACATGAAACAAAGTAACTGATATAGTTCTGTTTCCTGGCTCCCTATAGCTACTACCCAAATATTCATCCCTATGGATACAAATTTTATTGACAATTTTTAGTTAAACAAGACAAGACCAGACATTTTGCGTTAAGCACCATTTTTGTCCAAATCATTACTCTATATAGCCTAGAAGTCAAAAACGTTTTTAAAAAAAATATTTTACAAACTATATATCTGTCTAATCAATTTCATCAAAAGGCAGGAAACCAGTTGTTTTTTTTTTTTTTTTTTTTTTTTGGGGGGCAATAACTTAACAATATAAATCTACAACTAAATTATTATATATAATATAGATGATATATAACATGATATAGTGTTAATAATACAATGTACATGCCGCCATCACAAATAAATAGTTGTGTTCATAGGTACCTACTTGATGAAAGTGTGGACGGTAAACCACAGCACGGAAGTGTATATTTTTGTTCATCATTGTCTTGAATTCACCTTCTTCTTTGCATATAATGAAAGATTGTCCGGTTACCAGATTATCTTTCATATATATTTATGTCTGAAAAATTAAGGAACCTTAGTAGAGTATTTTCTTTGAAGCCTAGATATTAACTGACATTTTACCATGCATTTATAATAATATTCAGCCCATAGGACACCAAGCACTGCTCACATTGTCATGATTATCATATTACCAAGTTGATGCAATCATAATTCATGGTAAACAGTCAACTACTCCTAATTTGGCATTAATTTTTATTATTCACAATAAACATGTGTTCTAATTTGTAAGTTGATGTGACCACAACTACTGAAAAATCCTGGTACATTCATGTGACATTATACCATGTTATACTATGGGGATGAAAACAAATATGACAGAATTTTTCAGAATTTTTCAGACTTTGCCAAAATGTAGTTGAGATCATCATGATCATGCTATTTTAAAAATATATGATAACAAGAATGTGTCTATAGTACACAGATGCCCCACTCGCACTATCATTTTCTATGTTCAGTGGACCGTGAAATTGGGGTCAAATCTCTAATTTGGCATTAAAATTGGAAAGATCATATCATAGGAAACATGTGTATTAAGTTTCAAGTTGATTGGACTTCAACTTCA
Organism: Mytilus coruscus; assembly: GCA_017311375.1. Taxonomy (NCBI): domain Eukaryota; kingdom Metazoa; phylum Mollusca; class Bivalvia; order Mytilida; family Mytilidae; genus Mytilus; species Mytilus coruscus. The sequence goes on along the minus strand of CM029603.1, from coordinate 64,053,197 downwards.
TCAAAAACTACCTTGACCAAAAACTTTAACCTGAAGCAGGACAGACGGACGAATGGACAGATAAACGGACGCACAGATCAAAAAATATAATGCCCCTTGGTGGGGCATAAAAGTCATAAGTTAATGAGATTGATTTTCATCTACAGGTTGTGAAAATATATATAAAATATAACGCATTTTGTAAGGCCATTGAAAATTGAATATTGGTTTCCCAAACACTAAGGAAATTTTAAAGGGTTTGCAGGCAGATGAAAAGTTTTATTTTATTTTTGGGCGAAAAATTAACATGCACTTGTATGCAGTTTCCACTCTACAGGAATTTTTAACCTCTGACAGACAATTTTTGAAAAAAAAACTTGAAATAATATCTCGATCTTTTAGCATGTTTAGAATGATAAATAGAAACATTTTTTTATGATTATCAGACTATTAATAGATGAAGCACCATTGATTATTGTCTCAACAGAGAGTCTTGCTCTTTTTTCTTCATCTGTTCCTATTTATACATTCTATTTAATCTGTACTATAAAATGAACAATACATGCAGTTGTCTACCGGTATTTTCATCTATACTAGGTTCTATTTTATCAAACTATATTACTAAAGTAATCCAAATGTAATTGAAAAGTAATCAATGATTACAATGATTACATGATAATTTTGGTTGTACATGTAATCATTTAAATTACAATTACATGTAATAAAAAATGTTGACAATTACAGATTACTTGGAAAAATGTAATCAATTACAATAGATTATGATTACCTGATTACAGATTAAGATACTGCATCCCTGATGCTATCACATGTAGCATGATTGGAATTCTGGATATTCAGTTGTCTTGACCATAAGCATGTTAAGATATTGCTATCTATAGGCATGATAGGCATGATTCGAAAAGTAATGTGCAATGGAAATACATATATACGCCACACTGAGGGTCTGTGACTGAATTAAAGTACATATATATGCCTTTTATTTTTAGCATAGATTTTTAGTATTGGTATCGTCATCTTATAAAGTCATGCTGTCAGATTGCAAGATGCAGAGTTTTTTTCTGCTTTCAAAATCTTTCTGTTTGAACCCGTCTTGGTTTTCTTACTACAATAAACTTACTGTAAACTAAATTATTTTTTTAATAAATTAACCAAAATTAATCGTGTTAATACATGTAATAGGGGTATTGAAGTGGAAGAAAATAGACTTGTTAAAAAGTTAACTGTAGTGTTACAAAGATAGAAAAAAACTACTGGAAGAATTCGAGGTTCTCCTGATAGAGGAGGGATTTACAGAAGGTTATAGGGAACTACAGGTTGCAGTCTTGTAATTGACTGCTCCATAGGCTTACATGCTAAACAGCTGATCTTTGAAAATAAAAAAATAAAAAATGCTACATAGAAAAAAATTTTCATGTTCATATCATGTATGTACTAATGTGAAATTGTGATTTAATCGAAAAAAAAGTGAGTCATGCCACGAAGAATAAAAAGTTATGTAACCCTGAAGTCAAAACTAGTTTTTTCTACTTTCTGTTTGCTGTTTTTACTAAGCCGCACCACTTCCAGTAAACATGATATCCTTCCACTTTCCTGGATTGATATCCCCAAAAAGATGCAAGATTTTTTTTAAATCTATATATATGTTTCAATTCAGCATAAACTTTTAATCAAACAGAAAAAATTGAGTCCAGAAAAAATTCAGAAAAAATAGACTTTTTATTTCCCTCCATGTTTTGACATGCATCGGAAACTGGAGTTGTAATACAAGACTGGTACCTATAACTGTAATGACATGTCTTTAAAAAATAAACCATTTATTTTGTTTCATTAAGTAGCCATATTTGAACCTAAAAATTGCCATTAAAAGAATTGTTTAGTTGTATTATTAAATATAATCCCAATATTAAAGGAGTAACCTTTTCTGAAACCAGGCAAAATTTGGAAATAAGTCATGCCTATCAAATGATCTGTAAATCTCATTCTAGTCTATCTTTATGAATGTTTACTAATTATTTGGATACTGTGAAGCTAGAAGAGAGTTCTTATCTTTTATTTTTATTTTTTTTCCTTCTCTTTGATTGAACCACATTCAATATTTTACCCCTCCTCCTTTTTTCCATGAAATCTATCCAAGTGGGCCTCTTGTTTAAGTCAAATTGAAAAACTACCCCAAAACTTTTTCATAATGAAGAATTTGTTGCATTACAACTATCTAAAGACAAGAATGGCCATACCTTTCTCTTTTTGACTACACATGTCTTTATACATGCCTACTATATGATGATTTTAAGACTGTACTTCAAACCCCCATGCATATAAAATTTGCAATAAAATTCAAGAAAAAACAAAATGAATACTCAAGTTGGTGTTTTTGGTAAGAATATTGATTACTTGTCACACCTAAGCACAAAAATCCTTGTCATGATGGATAGTTTTAGAAAATTCTACTTTTAAACAAATTTTAACCGAAATATGGAATTTGCAATTAACCATGCAGTGCGCAGACAGGAAAAGAAGTCATAGACTCTTGTAAAGTGAAAATTTTGTAAAATCTTTTCACCAAAAGTTCATTTTATATATGTTCTACCTAAATGTCAACAATTGAGCCATAAAAATAATAACCCTGAAGAAAAAAAATACTTTTGTATGTAGCTGTCTCTTCGACTTTACACTGATCATGCTGATTTTCAATGAAACTGTGCAACTAGAATTTTCATCACAAGAAGAAGATTTCATGGAGGAAAAAATCTTTCCATGTTCTTTTAAATTAAAAATCATGTATGTAATACTACCAGAATCTCAATTTACCTCAAACTGTTGTGCTTTATATCTTTTTATACTTTTGAATGGTGTCTTGTATAAAAAATCATAATTATTACATAATTTCAGTTTTTTCAGTGTAACTTGATACCCCATGACTTTTATTTCTTAAAAAGTCCTTAAATCATGATGTTTTGTCATTCTGGGCACACAAAAGTCCACATGAGCTACTTCCTTGCAGTGAACATATGAAAAAAATACCCTATGCAGGTTGCAGTCTTGTAATTGACTGCTCCATAGGCTTACATGCTAAACAGCTGATCTTTGAAAATAAAAAAATAAAAAATGCTACATAGAAAAAAATTTTCATGTTCATATCATGTATGTTCTAATGTGAAATTGTGATTTAATCGAAAAAAAAGTGGGTCATGCCACGAAGAATAAAAAGTTATGTAACCCTGAAGTCAAAACTAGTTTTTTCTACTTTCTGTTTGCTGTTTTTACTAAGCCGCACCACTTCCAGTAAACATGATATCCTTCCACTTTCCTGGATTGATATCCCCAAAAAGATGCAAGATTTTTTTTAAATCTATATATATGTTTCAATTCAGCATAAACTTTTAATCAAACAGAAAAAATTGAGTCCAGAAAAAAATTCAGAAAAAAATAGACTATTTTATTTCCCTCCATGTTTTGACATGCATCGGAAACTGGAGTTGTAATACAAGACTGGTACCTATAAAACTGCAAACTACATGTGACATATTCTATTGGTATCGGTATCGGATTTGACCCAGAATTTGTTAATTATTGGTAATATTATAATTAATTATGTGGATAACATAAGGGCGTAGAATGGTGTAATTTTAAACAATACCATTGTCCAATATAAGTTATATATATATAAAGTTGAATTCTTTGATTCATGGTTTTTACGTCATGCCGGCTAACAAATTGGACTTCATTATTTTAGTACTACAGACATGACAGATAATTGAATTTATGTGTGAAATATTGATAATACTAGTGCTACTTTATAAGAGCCTGGTTAATTCTTAGAAATACATTAAACATGTCACCAAGAAATAAAATGTTGAAGGAATGATGAATTATGAATATGATATACATGTAGTTGAATGCACATACCTATTGATTTTGGTTTGATCTACTTCCTATTCTGTAAAGGAATGATTGGATGGCATGGATGGGGGCATTCTTTATTGAAGACTAACAGTGGCATCTGTACTTCTGTAAAAAGATCAATTCAAATACATTTGATGACGATGATGATGATGATGATGATGATGGATTGGTTTTAACATCCAGTGGCAAATATTACATGTTGCCATTGCATATCTGGACAAGAATATATGTTAATACTAACACATGCTAACATGACTGAATGAAGATAAATCAGGCTTTGTACAAGATGTACTACAAATGTATGTACTGTACATTTTGGAGATCTACACCCTGAGCTGGATTTTAAATGTGCACAGTCCACCAGAATCAACCTCATTTGGTAAAGTATTCTGTCAAGGAGCCAGCCACTCTTTGCTATTAGCATTACCAAATTATTACTCCTAAAATAAAATGCTGCATGTTAAGTGGAGAAGCAGCAAATATGTATTTTGAAATCTATGGTTTGATGAAGCAGGTTAACCCACAAACTCCCTTAGAAATCCAACATCAAGCGGATAAATTTCCAGTTTAGCTGTTTTAGTGTTTAGGTGCACAGGTGAGCTAAAAAAAATCAAGAGACTGGGAATCCCAGAGGATTTTCTCGTATTGTATATATTTAGGAGCTACCATTTGATTTTTATGGGGCTAGGATGAAATTTGAAAAAAATAGGCAGGACAGGAGTTTTGAGCCAAAAAAAAAGGCAGGATGAGACACTTGCAAAAAAAAAAAAATCAGGATGACAATTTAGGTCAAAAAAAAAGTCAGGATAAACTTTTAAAAAAAGGCAGGACCGAATAGAGTGAAAAATAAAAAGGCAGGACAGAGAATTTACAACTAAATAAAAAGGCAGGACAAAATTTTTCATCCTAGCCCCCCATAAAAATCAAATGGTAGCTCCCTTATGTAACATATTCACATTTTATGATTATTTATGGCAATGTTTTTATACTTACATGCATATTGCAGCGCGCTAAAATAAGAGTGGTTAATAATAGTTCAAAAACCAAAAGGTTATTTCCACCGGAAATGATTAACAACACTAAGTACACGAAATGTACCCGGTGTAACGTAGTTTCCGGAATTTTGTTTAAATGGAGACAGTGAGAAAAACAACCATACATAAGTCTTAAGATTGGAATATTGATGTCTCATATGGTAACCTGTGTCAAAAACTAAATGCACCTGTTTTTTTTTATATATTTTTACAGGATAATATGTGTTTTACTTCACTCTTATTTTCTCAGCGTATTAAGGGGAGGTAGCTCAGAAATAAAAGGTTTCTAAAGGAATCTACATGAAGTTTTCTATTATATTTCCTACATTTGCCCTGTTCACTCTGAGACTACTATAACCAGAGACATATTGTATTATATGTCTCTGATTATAGTAGCCTCAGGTTGCATGCAGCGGATAAGTTGCACTTCAAGAACACACGAATGCTGCCGATTTAAACTGGATATACAACTGATTATCAATATATATATATATATATATATATATATCTATAAACATTCAAGTATTTTTTTTTCAGAACCATTGTTAAAACAAGTGACCATAAAGTGTTTAAGGTAGAATGGATCAGAATGGGTGTCTTTCGCCATCTTGTGTTGTTAAATAGCAAAATACCACAATAGGTCTAGATTTTCAATCAAGTCAGCAAAATTTGATGCAGAAATGCAATTTAAGTAATGTGAATTTTCATTTTAATGAAGAAAAAAATAGTGATAATTTAACTTATTATATTTTTACAAGATAATATTTGTTTTACTTCTCTCTTATTTTCTCGGCGTATTAAGGGGAGGTAGCTCAGAAATAAGAGGATTTCTAAAGGAATCTACATGAATTTTTCTATTTTATGTCAGCATAACAGGAAAAACGTTCGGTGAACCCGTGTTTTCTTTGGATATTGTTGTGACGGGAATTATCGTCGTAGTTGTTAAATACCTCTCATGGGGACAACTTGTTATGATGGGACTTTCGTTGTACTTGAGGATTTTTATATTGATAAACATGATGGTCATTTTCCTACTCTCGTTTGCCAAGTTCTCCTACGGTTCTTGTAGGTAGACAGATGTCTGGATATCTAAGGACTACATGTCCTTGTTTTGGACTGGCTTGGCAGCAAGAGTGGGACTCCACCGTCCGACCCTTTTAATGAAATAAATAAGACAACTCAATTTGCTGGTAGGGACAAGGATGATTTAATTATTCCTTTATTTTTATCATAAATTCACAGTGCATAAAATCATACAGATAAACAATAGATACCATTATCAGTAAACAATAACACATTACATGTATATATGTTTCAGATATTGCTTAAATTAACTTGTAAACGGTATCCCAATTAACTATAGGATCATATTTATATGCATCAATGCAATACACAAGAAGCACCTGCTTTTAATATAATAACGTTCATCCTGCTTATTATACATGGAGTGAATTACCTCATGAAACACATTTGCTATAATGTTATATCTGAATATAAATGAATTTATTGAATAGAAAAGATATTTATAGTAATTTAATCAAGAATTTCATTGATAAATCATATTTACTGAATTATATAATAAAAATATTTTCTATCTTATTAGTTTACAATTAATTTTCGTCTTTAAATAATTCAAATGTATGTATCTATACACTAAATAAATAAATCTAACGTACCTTTTTAATGAAATAAATAAGACAACTCAATTTGCTGGTAGGAACAAGGATGTCGTGTAGTTGTTTTATTTTTGCTTTTATAGTCGCCATTGAAAAGCCGACATTCCCGTTCCCACGTCAAAACTGAGCCTCTTTGCAAACGATGGGTGATTTTTTGCCAAAATATTTGTTGCTTCAAAATATGCAAAATGAATTTCAGTATTTGTATATGAAAAGCATCAAAGAGTGGTATTTCAAAAATTAAATAAAATTATCGAAAGGAAATTGAACTATCGATCTTTATAATTAAAGATAATTAAGATTTGTTCATTTTTTATAATTATTTTATCTATTTAGTGATGTATCAATCATCGTGTCTTAGCTTTTTGATTGGTCATTATTAACATTCTTGTGTGGCTTAATGTATAATTACTGAATATTCATGAGACTGCATGAAGCTTATCTATAATTCTGTGAATATGCTTATAACCTTGGATGTAATGATAATTCGCTATACATCTATCCTGCAACCTCTAACCTTCGGTGCGCGTGCTAAATAACTAATTTAATAAGGTTCTTGATTTTGTACTATTGTTAATTGAGGGGGGCAAGGGTTTAACTGTTATGCTGTTTTGGGGTAATTTAATTCTTTGTTATCTGTTATTCTGAAAATGTATTTGCTGTAAGCTGTTATTGTCTTATTCCTTGTTAGCTGTTATAGGACTATTATTTTTTTTTTTGTTATCTGTTATTGTGAGTATGTATTAATTTCCTGTTAACTGTTATTGAAAATTGGAATGTTTGACAGCCAATCTTCAGTAGAAATTGAAGATTGTGACTTGGATTGAGAGTTGTCTCATTGGCACTCATACCACATCTTCTTATAACTATTGGGGTCTTTCCACTGATAATATGGTGGTCCTGTATTTGCAGAAGGATTTCAGTAACATACATCACATCAATGAATTCAAATCGGCACCTGGTCAAATCAGCACCTAGTCAATTTGGCACCTGGTTAAATCGGCACCCGATGAAGTAATTTCGGCACCCATGTTACATATGTTTAATATATTTTTCAGTATTTTGAACAAAAAGATTAAAATAAAGAAGGGGTTATCCAAATATTGACTTATTTACATTTTTGGGGGTTTCTGTATGTAGTTTTTCGTTCAATTTAATGTGTATTTAAGGTATTGGATTTTTTTTATGCATGCATTTTGAATGACTGTTGGTTTAATGCTGTTTAAAGTTTCCTGAAAAACCACCTTAATTGCTAACAATTTTCCATGCGAGTTTGACGGCCGGGGACATTTGCGCTTTTACATAGGACGTTTGCACTTTTTTAAATGGACATTTGCGCTTTTTATAAAAGGACATTTACGCTTTTACAATATTTAAGATATAGAGTTAGAGCTGATGAAGTTTTCTATAATTTTGATATAATTTGTCCCAAAAGTAGGACAACAGACTGTAAACATATTATTGAGAAAGCGCAGGAGGGATTTTTTTTCATTTTCATTTATTGTCTAAAAGAAATGCACTACGAAATAACTGTGTTCTCGGACATTATGTTGTACTGTTACACCACTGTCCCATGTTAGGGGAGGGTTGGGCGCCAACTAACATGTTTAACCCCGCCACATTCTGTATGTGCCTGTCCCAAGTCAGGAGCCTGTAGTTCAGTGGTTGTCGTTTGTGGCTGTGTTACTAATGTTTTTGTTCTTTGTATTGTAGTTGAATTGGGCCGTTAGTTTTCTCGTTTGATTCTTGTTTTACATGTCATTTTAGGGCCTTGTATAGCTTACTATGCGGTATGGGTTTGCTCATTGTTGAAGGCCGCATGATAAGCTATATTTGTAAATTTCTTTATCATTTGTTCTCTTTTTGAGAGTTGTCTCATTGGCAATCATACCACTTCTCCTTTTATACTTATTTACAAAATACAAAAATAGTTATGTATCATTTTTTGAGCATGTGAGTGAATAGTGGCTTTGGGAATTACACAACACTTTTTGCTTTTAGCATTTACATTTAGAAGTGCTACTCCCCCTCTTTACATTTACATGAAAGAGAACCCTGACCACCAGTTTTCTTAAAGCTTTTTTACTGCTTCACATACATTACATAGCGAAAGTTGAAGTTCAGAAACTGTTGCTGCAAACAGAGATGTGTTATTTTAATGTCGTATTGTTTATTTTGAAGATTGTTTGCTTTGTATATATGTTGTGTTTGTCACAGATCATGTTTTTGATTTATATGGCAATAACGTATTTGATTTGATTATAGCAACTTCAATTTAATTTCTCGACAATTATCCTTTTAAAAATCCTACAGCTGTTCCAATGTGGTACCCAAATTCTCCATATTAAATAATTTCACAAGGAAGATACATGATTTATGTTTCACTTGGTGTCATCCAAATTGTCACTCGGGCCAATTTCTATTATATTATCAGAATAGACACTTGAGCCAATTTCTATTATATTATCAGAATTATTTGTACATTTAACTGGCATGCATGTATCAACTACATTTCCTGTGTTCATCTGGGTATTTTTGTATTTTATAACTAAGGTTTATTATGTGGTCATTGAATAAAAGTTCTATAGTGTTTTTTTATAACAAAATCCATACTATAAATTGCTTTTCTGAAAAGAACTTCTAAAAATCAAATTAATATAAGGTGTCACTGGCTTCATTTTCTTGAAAAATTAGAAAACAATACCAAACCACAAAAATTGAATGCCCTTGATTTAAAAATATTCCTTTAACAAAAACAGAAACTTGTAATTTTCTTAGTAAAATTCAACATCATCCATACTATAAATTATTGTACAAGTTTTAAGTGAATTTAAGTCGAAATTTGTACTAATTGTACATTGTATATTTTTTTGGTGCAAATCATAATTTGTACAAAATTATAACTTGTACACAACATATATCAAAGGTGTTTATGTTAAGGTCGTATGGACATAGGCCTGTACTCATCAGGTATCCATATGTCCCTTTTTCTTGATTATTAAGAATTGTTCGAATGTGAATTTGAATTTTACGTATATATGGGGATAATATTCCTTGTATCCCCATGCGTACATATTAAATTCATATCAATTATTCATTTAACAAAAAGGAAAACATATGGCAAGGGATTCCTGATGATGATCATAATTAAAATGTATATACAGGTATATTGTCCCTTTTCAATTCATTGTTATCTGTTTTAAGCCAAATCAATTTTCTGTTTTGCTGTTATTGGAACCCCCCTTGCCCCCCTCTTAATTATCTTGTACCATGGAGAATGTTTGTTAATCGTATGAATCATATCTATTTCAATGAGTATTTTCTTATTAAATTGCGTGAACCCCTGAGGGTATAAATTAGTTAGAAATATAGTCTATGGAGGAATATTCGGAAGCTAAATTATAGCCTGGCATCCTGACCCAATCTTATACTTCGTCGATAGGGCCAGGCGTAATACAATCCACGTGACCAATTATCAGCGCTGAACAGGACTGAATTACTGCGCATGTTCTATAAACAAGGAATATATCGATCGGATCGTTAATCATAACAGTTGATTCACGATGTTAATCGATGTTAATCAATAACGTTTGAATTATATATGCAAGATTTTTCGAAATGCATTTCATATGAAATGAAAAATAATTTTCAATAAATTCGTGACAATATAAATATTTCCCGCCAAGAAATGACGATATCCCACGATGCATCATTCTAACGAAACCATGTCGTTGTATTCCGCCTGGCTCTACTGTCAAGCAGTGAGCCAGAATCCCAGGCTAGCCGTGCCCGGAAATTTAGAAATGATCCTTGTAAACTTATCGCTCCTTTAAATAAACTTATCCTAAAAGGTTACCAATTCAACACTGTAATAAGATCATTGAATATTGTTTTATTGGTATAAATATTGATTTTGTTATCAGTAAATTAAAAGCAAACTAAATATTACTAGTATGTTTTATACATATACACATTCATGGATCTACAATCTGTCGATACCTGTATCTTGGCATTGCACAAGGTCATGTTTTTCCTCTGACTGTTTATGACGTCTTTACACTAAATCCATTGGATGTTGGATGTGTACGGATTGATAATTTAGTCTTAGATGCATGATTTTTTATTAGTTGTTAGTGGCTTTGAACTAGCTGTCAGATAACTGCGAGTACTCTCAGATCTGTTCCTGTGTCTTTTGTTGTTTGATGTACATGCAAGTACCCTGCCACGTCCACTTGTATTTTGTCCATCTGATGAGTTAAGCAATTGTTTTAATGTATATTTTTTTCAACTGATTTTTATAGTTCGTTCTTATGTTGTACTGTTATATCACTGTCCCAGGTTAGGGGAGGTTGGGATCCCGCTAACATGTTTAACCCCGCCACATTATGTATGTATGTGCCTGTCCCAAGTCAGGAGCCTGTAGTTCAGTGGTTGTCGTTTATTTATGTGTTACATATTTGTTTTTCGTTCATTTTTTGTACATAAATAAGTCCGTTAGTTTTCTCGTTTGAATTGTTTTACATTGTCATTTCGGGGCCTTCAAAGCTGACTATGCGGTATGGGCTTTGCTCATTGTTGAAGGCCGTACGGTGACCTATAGTTGTTAATTTCTGTGTCATTTTAGTCTCTTGTGGACAGTTGTCTCATTGGCAATCATACCACATCTTCTTTTTTATAGCTAAATTATTGTTCATTCGGAACACCTATTCATCTTATCTGTATTAGCTTCCTGCAATTAAGAGAACCTCCATACGGGGTATCTAAGATATTTAAAACATGACAATAAAAAATTTTCACAGATCGCTAATTCACTTATCTGATATATGATAATAAACAATCTTTAGATCCTTTTCAAACATGTATATTTATTGTAAAGCTACATTTTATGCATTGCAAGGGTTTACTGACTTGAGCAAAGTTGACCGTTGTACCCTTTGATAAACAAGTGAAAGATAAATGGTCAAGATTTAATTATAATGACCTATATGCATATGGTATCAAACATCTGTGTCTACATATTCACAAAGAGATAGTTTAAAATAGTGCTATGGCTTCTACATAATGAGTTATAGTGGGCTTTGGGATTTGATTTGTAACAATAAAATCATTATGCATACTTGTCATTTTGACATTTGGATAAAAAATCTGTTTCAAATGAAAATAAAACAAGTAAAATATTAAAAGACTATTCGTTAATATACATTTTTACAACTTTTACTGTTTTCTTTTACAGTATTCTCTATTAATTAAGTTATCTTGTAAGCTAATTAAATGTTTATTTAATTCATTGATGTCACTATTATTTCTTATATTATTCACACACTGTGTATTAATACTTTTAAATTTATGTGTGTTTTGGATGTGCACTAGTGATTGGTAAATATTGATACGTTTCTGTGTTTTTAATATACGTGACTTAACATCAAGAATTCCATTATTATGGAATCGATCACCTTTGTACACTTCGGTATCTAAAAAGAGGGTGGTAAAAAAAAGGAAAGGGGGGGTCTGAACACGGAAACACGTGAAATAACAAATCGTAAAAACGTTGCACGGAAAAAAAAACACTCTGGAAAAACGAAGCCAAGAAATAAAATCGTAAATATTTTGGAAAAAAGTACCTAAAGTTATTACTCAGCCGTTCTTGGAGATCATACAGTCATTATAAATTGACATGGCGACCCTGCATGTGGTCACTTTTTAGCGTCCTCTAGTTGCATACGATTTATCATAGTAATACAATAGGCTATTAATAAATATCTTGGGACCAGTTAATTAGTTTATAATTTAAAACAATATCTGGGCTGACTTTGAATTAGTCCCGGTTTACTTTTTAATCAAATGCGGGACAAGCACGAGAAAATAAGAGTACCGACACGAAAAACGGGAAAATAATTAAGGGAAAACACGAAGCACGCACGTCGAACCACACACGAGAAAACGAGAAATAAAACGTCGAAACACGAAATCACGTGAAATAAAAAGGCCGAAAACGTTGCACGAAAATAACCCTTTATCACCCTCTAAATAGGTCATACTAGATGTCGACACCTCATATAAGAACTTAAGTAGATAGTCAATTTCGTTTGCTAGGTTAAAGAAATCTTCAACTTGCTCTAATTTGCCTGTGAAGACCATAAAACCGTCATCCCTATTGACAGTGTAATTTGATGGTTTCTCTCCATTGGAACTTATCTAAGATTTTAATGAATAGGACAGACAGATGCAGATCTTTGCATGTTGGTGAAAATATACCACCCATGGGCGCTCCTATAATGTGTTTGTATAACAATCCATTAAACTCAAATTCATTGTTTCTAAGAATTAATTTAACAAATGCAGTTAAATCTATTTTGTTGAGAATCTTTAAAGTATATTCTCCTGTGTGTCAATTAATTCTAATGCATTGATAACAGTTTCTTCTAAATTATCAATGATCATATTTGTGTACCTTGACGTACATCATAGGCAATAAGAATGCATTCTTTTTTCACCTCGTGTAACTCTATTTTATTGATGGAATCTTTTTATCTTGAATGTAAAAGTTATGCCTCTTCAATAATGGTTTTATAATCAGATCAACATGATCAAGTAAGTATCTCTCGCGGGAGAGTTGCATTTATTGATGATTGGTCGGTAACGAACATTAACGTGTCCTGTTAGCTGACCAGTTTCCAATGCCTCATTACTTATTTCTAGATTAATTTTATGAATTTTTGGAAGAAGGTACAGGAGTCCCCCATGTTTTGAATCATTATTATTCTTTAAGAAATTATACGTCTGGGAATTTATTTTTTTTCCTCATTGCTTTATATTTAACACTTCTCTCAACATGCCAAAATTGCAATGATTTACAATAAAAAGAAAATATTATCTTCCACACACATGACCATGCAAACACTGATATATAATTTCTTATTCAGTTGAATTAATAATTAGAATAAAAAGTTCTAAGGTTCACGTATTGTCTTTTTTTAAAGCAACTTGTTGTATTTTCCTACATTAATAAATTAATTAGAAATATACGTTCTCTTTTATTTTTGAATATGTTAATAAAATAGAAACATGAAATTTTGCTTTAAGAAAATGTATTCTAATTCAAATTTTCAAATATTTTCAATAACGTCCTTAATTTTTCATAACAATATTCTGAAAGCATTTTCTAAGAGATATCTTTTCGTATTTTATTTCACACTTTCATATTATTTAGTTTACCTTCTATTTACATAATAATGTTTTCCCCTGTGTAAATCATACAAAATGCCTCATTTTTGCACAACTTGTACCTTGAAACAAAGCTCGGTGACCTTTCATTTTTATTTTATTATTGAACATATCACAATATTTAATACATTTTGGCAATGTATGAAAAATTTCTATCAATTTTCGTTTTATACTCCCACACCACCTTAAAAGGGCATTAGCCGCGATTTAGACAAAAAAAAAAAAATCAAATACGATTTTTTTGTTTCAAACATTTATTAAAGCGTAATATTGAAATAGTATTCCGCTGTAAGCTGTCATTTTGGTTCAATTTGGTCAAAATAAGATCAAAAACATTGTAAATGTTTTATTGACTTGCAAGCCAATAATTCAACCTTATTTGAGTCCGTATTCATGAAACCCTAACTTGACCGTTAGCTCAAGATTGGATACGCATGCACTATGCGTGTTCCGTTATTAAAAAGAAAAGAATGCCAACATTGAAAATTGAAACAGAGGAGCCACTATTAGAAAAGAGTTCTATGACCGATTCTGAGTCCCACTAGAAATCATCCGTATACAGGTAAAACCACGGTAACATTTTCAAATATATATGACATGAAATCAAACAGGCCTGAAAAATCGTAATTACACAACTCCATGTGTTTCTCTATTCATTTATATTTATGTTTATTTCGGGTCGAATGACTATCGACAGTCTTCGGGGGTAATCTAGATAGTTAATTGGATGGCGTCTTGTCTAAATTGCGCACGAAAATCTGATACATTATCACGAGTCCATGCATTGATAACTGTTTCTTTTGAACTTATTTCTGTAATATGGATTTACGTTTTAGTATGTTATGAATCAGATATGAGAATTAAAGTCAAATCGGCGATCATATTAAATTGACTGTTAATGCCCTTTAAGTTTTAGTGTTTTTGTTTATATACCAAAGTGAAATGAGAAAAACGTAAATAATTTCATGAAGATACAACCGTTTACAGTAACAAACAAGTAATTACATCCAGTTTAAGAGTAAAAGGGCTATTGGCACTCATACCACATCATCTTATATCTATATTGCAATCACATATAATACAAGAGATTCGCAACTCGCCAAACTAACGTATATTATCGCGGCCACTAATGAATCTTCGCATAATCTCCTTGGTCATTAAACATACTAAAATTCAGTATTATGAATGTTCTATCACACACTTAGAATGACTTCATATTTAGCAATTTGAAAACGATGATTATTAAATGGTAAAGTGTGAGTGCTTAACGGTTTCGTCAGATACATGCTTGCTGCCTGTTTATCGACCAATTTCCCAATATTTGAATGAAAAAAAAACTGTTAAGTATTCTCGTCACGAACTATTCAGTGTCAGGGGCAGGTCCGGGTGAGGGCGTAATGGGCGTACGCCCCCTCTTCAAAAAAAAAAAAACAAAACAAACTATCGTTATCTGCTAATATTCTATTGAATATGGCAATTTATGCATTTCACAATTATTTTATGTTTTTTAGAAAAAAAAAAGGCACAAAAAAGATTTGATTCGACGCCCCCTCTTTCAAATATCCTAGAACCGCCCCTGAGTGTTCAGAATGACTTCATATTATGATCAGCTTGGCAGTAAGAACTCATAACGTGTGAGCACCTTTCCGGATCTGTCAGACACCTAATTCCGCATTTTCAGATACTTTGGATTACAAGTGTACACGTTCAACTTCTTGTCAGTTAATTCATTTTAATTTCCTTTCAAAATGAATCTTTTGTTTTACAAAAAGATTTTTTTTTATAAAAGACATCATTAAAACATCACATAATTTCACAGAGGATAGAAGCTACAAATGAATTTTATTTAGTGTCAATTTTTGTTTTGAGTACTAGTAATGTATGCAAGATAAACTGCCATTAACCTACATAATATAGTAGTAGAACACAAAGTATAGTTGAGACCAGGTTTGGTCCAAATCCACTGGGAGAACATTTTTATATTTATATGGAAATGACATTTTAGGACGTGACGAACTCCTCCCCAAGGTCAAGTGACAAATCCGGTCACTAAGTCTTGTAGATTTTTTATTGCTGATCAATAGACCGGTAACAGTTTCTCCCTATTTTAAAGGAATAGCAAAAACGACGGAAACAGGTAGAATAGTCATTTATTAAAAATCTTAAAAGACAATAACTATGATTTAAGGTGCCCATTGACAATTTGACCACGTGGACTATGTAGATCTTGTCGTATTGATTAGTTTGCTCACACTAGTTTATCTATTTGCTTCGCATCACGGTGCGGAGCTATTAGTTTCAGTCGGTATACACGCCATCTTGATATAATTACTTACAACATATAGATTCTGATTGGTTGCTTAATGATGCCGCTGAGATACAGCAACAGCTATTGGCTTAAATGAGATAAAGAATTACAGAGTTTTATCGTCTCAGGATAAGACATCAAATGCCGGAAAATTAACTATGTGTATTTCAGTTCCGATCAACTGTCATTAATTCATGTTCGTTTTATTGTGCATATAATGGACACTGAAATTCAGTATTGAAATATCAATTATAATTAATAATTAATACGCGTTTATTTGCCTTGTTAATCTGCAATATGCACGATTTGTTTTGCGGAACAAATGATTGTTCCTATTCAATGTTTACAAAAAGCATTATCTGTATTTTATAACTTCTGCCAATCTAGGCACACCTCCAGAGTCGTGTCTATATGTAAAATTAATGTTTTAAGTAAAGTGAACAAAATTTTAAAAGCATGGGTGTTTAACGCACACTCTTAATTTAAAAGTAGAACAACATCATTTTCACTGAAACTAAATATTTATTGCATTTTATACCAATCAATATCTAAAAATACCACATTTCCAATACTAAATCAACAACCACATGCACACACATTACCTTAAATTAGGATAGAGCGAAGCAGTCCACAGCTTTTTAGAAAGCTCAAACTTGTTAACTTTCTAGAAACAACTGCATGTTTAAACATCGGTATGTAAGGGCAATAACTCCGATAAGGATGCATTGACAATCTCTAGCATGTGACGTTTGTTTTAGAAAGAATACAGAGAGAATATTCCAAGTCCTAAAGACATACAACAAGATGGTCATAAAGAACAAACGGCGAAGAGACAACAAAAATACAACAAAGCATTACACTACAAACTTAATACTTAGCAACACGAACCTTGCAATAAACCGGGGTGAACTCAGAAAGATCAGGATTTGCCCATCCTCATGAACGCCACACACTTTAAAAGCAGACAAATACTTCAAACAACCATAACATAAAAATGTAAATAGACAATGTTTTCTTTGAAATATGGAAAGAGAGATCTTGGTGGGGTTTCAGAATGTAACCGGAGAGCATGATTCTTCTTACAAAATCACTTCGTCTCCGGGACCTATTTGTTACAAGGCAGCACTTGAACCGACTGAGCTACAGGAGTACTTTCCTAGCTCAATCGCTTACGGATGGCTAATTACCTACTTCATGTACTAATGGAAGCAATCCAGTAACCAGAGTAAAGAATAATGGACCAAAAATGACATTAAAAATACAGAAATGAAAAAAACTGAGCCTTAATTCAATATCCTCATTTATGTTTATGTGTCAATATTGACCATTAAACTATATATACTATATATATAACAAAATGAAGGATAAAACTGTGTTGCCCAAATTTATACATGTATGATTAAAAGCTTTAAAATTAAAAGCTTATAAATATAGAACCCAATACCATATTTCCCTAATGGGGCCTAAGCCCTGATTGAAATTAAACGGTACCTAGTTTACTGCATCAAATGCACATTTCGGCGATTTGTGTCTCTTCACTGATATCACAGTGGCTAAAACCGGTGACCAAAAATTATATTCACTCTCCTAATGAAAAAGTCGAGAAAATCAATAATAAAACAATGCCCGACCGAGTACACCTGTCTTCTTTTGTCACGCGAACTTTCAATACAGAAATATTGTTTTTCATGAATATAACAATTTAAAAGTGCAGGTTAAAAAAAAATTAAGAATACATATTTTTGTTAAGTAGATTATCCGTTAAAAGATTTTTACTATTATTTTTAATAATTTTAGGAAAAGGTCGTCTCGATTTCTGTACATGTATTTACGGTCTTCTCGATCTATTCACCATTAAACTATACATACTATATATATAACAAAATGAAGGTTAAAACTGTGTTGCCCAAATTTATACATGTCTTATGGTCTTATTGCCTAAATTGTCTGTTGTTTTTTTTTTTTTTTCTTTCAATAAATGTTTACATCAGGAAACGGTTAGTTCGAATTTGCTTAGTAACTTAATTTCAAAAGTGTCAATCTTTGTTGCACATCAATCGATTCCTTTGGATTTTTTCACCTGAACTTCTCTGATCTAACTGCATACATATACGGACAATTGGCATGTTCCAGAGAGGTATACAAACAGTAGAAAAATAAATTGAAGTTGGTACACCAGGAATTTATTCGCATAGTAACATTTTAAACCAATCTTACACATATTTCTTATAACCTGCTGTACTCGTCGTTTGTTATTTAAGGAGGGAATTCATAGAATTAAATGGAAAGTTTGTTTTTATTTAAGTTTTGTTTCTATTTTTACTATTTACCAGAATGTGTTCTCAGGGATTTATAATTAATAGAATCGGGACAAACATTGAAAAGATAATGTTTTCAGTGTTTACCGGGGAGATAATATTGTGTCATGATTTCCAACTGGTCAGTGATTCTCTGTTTGTAAATCAACTTTGAAGTTTTTAATATTTTTGATATATAAAATAAAATGATTTTCATTACCCATTGTTATGTAACAATTAAGATGAACATCGATTTTCTCAATGGATTTTGAAATACTTTCTTTTTTTATTAAAAATTGTGATCGATTAATTTTTAATATGTATGCAACCAGTTAATGGTCTTATTGCCTAAATTGTCTGTTGTTTTTTTTTTTTTTTCTTTCAATCGAACTTTTTGCTGTTCAAGTTTACTAATATTGTTTGGACTACTTTTTTCACTCTTCGCCAAGGTGTCGTCTGTCCTATTTGTGATGATTTTTTATTGCCCTTGACGTACAATTTCGTATTTGTTTAAAGTAATAAAATTGGACATTAATACTGGCTCATTTGCAGTAAATGAAAATGCCTGATTGTTGCTAACGTCCAGTGACAAATTTTGCATGCATATTCAGGACGAGAACAAATTCACTCAATATAGGCAGGATCTGTAAGGGAGGTAGACCGGGATAGAGGGTCGGAAATTTGA
Source organism: Mytilus coruscus (assembly GCA_017311375.1). Taxonomy (NCBI): domain Eukaryota; kingdom Metazoa; phylum Mollusca; class Bivalvia; order Mytilida; family Mytilidae; genus Mytilus; species Mytilus coruscus. Next base: position 64,034,070 of record CM029603.1, on the reverse strand, counting down.
AATGCCAATGAACAATGAGGGCATGTTGAAAGGGTAGTCATATATATATTTCTATTGTTCATATGCCTTCAACTCCTCGGGATATGTGCATTTCTTTAATAACTTCAAAGCTTATTAAAGTCTCCGAACAAAGTATTTCTTATGATTGAAATTTACTACCGTGTTGATTGACTGTTGACCCTCAGATAGGTCATATTGAAAGGTTGGAGGGTGGGGTAGTAAACAAAACAGGGGTCTATTCAAACGTCTGCTTTCACATTCTGTAAAGCACCCTTTAACAAGCTTAGGTAGGAAACTTGTTACTATTGCAGAGACTAGCGGACATCTATGTGCTACCAGTCCTCGTCTTCTGCAACGGGGTCACTCTTTAAAGTATGCGAATGCACCGTTTTTCCGTTTTAGTTTTTAGTGTTGTTGTTGTTTGTCCTTTCTTTATTTTGAGTTGTCTTATCTTGTCGTGTCTTTTCAATGTTCAGTCTATGGCTCAAAGCACAATTAATTTATGTGGCACCTGGAATCACTACAATATGTTTAGTTTATGTTGCACATGATATTACTACAATATATTTGATTTCTGTGGCACATTAAATCACCACAATATGTTTAGTTTATGTGGCATCTGAAATCACTATAATGTGTTTAGTTTATGTGGCACCTGGAATCACTATAATATGTTTAGTTTATGTGGCACCTGAAATCACTACAATATGTTTAGTTTATGTGGCACATGATATTACTACAATATATTTAATTTCTGTGGCACATTAAACACCACAGTATGTTAAGTTTATGTGGCACATGAAATCACTATGATATGTTTAGTTTATGTGGCATCTGAAATCACTACAATATGTTTAGTTTATGTGGCATCTGAAATCACTATAATATGTTTAGTTTATGTGGCACATGATATCACTACAATATATATTAATTTTATGTGGGACCTAAATTCACTACAATATGTTTAGTTTATGTGACACCTGAAACCACTACAATATGTTTAGTTTCTGTGACACTTGAACTCACTACGAACAATTGTTTATCTGCACCTGAAATCACTGCACAACATTAGTTTAAATTGCACTTAAATTCACTTCACTTTGTTTCGTTTAAGTGGCTCTTGAATTCATTACAATATGTAAGGTTTATGTGGCACCCGAATTCACTACATTATGTTTAGTCTTTGTGTCACCTGAAATCAATACACTATGTATGTTTAGTTTAAGAGACACCTGAAATCACTACTTGTTTTAGAGGGTGTTTGTATTTGTATAACTGCTGAAAGGTCGTACACCTTGATGATTGTAACTTAATTAACTACGCTGCACCACTTCCAGTAAACATGATCTTTCCAATTTCCTGGTCTGATATCACAACTTGAAAAGACGCAACTTTTTTTGTACATTCAGACAGATGTTTCAGTTTAGCATAAACTTTTAATCAAACATAACACATTGAGTCCAGAAAAAAAATCTTAAAAATTGACTTTTTTATTTCACTCATGCATGTTTTGAGAAACTGGAGTAGTAATACAAGACTGGTACCAAAAAGAAATCACTTCGCTATAGATTATATGCTTTCTGCTTAAGAATCCTCGTAGGACGGTTATGGGATAGTTTAGTTTAGTTTGGTTTTGTTTTGTTTTGTTTATGCTTTTTTGTAGGTTTGATTGTTTGTTTGTTATTGTGTGGAAGTTAAGATCCTCGTATTGAAAAAAATTCATGTTCAATTTTACTTCAGCATATAGGTTGCACGTTGTAAATACAGCTGTTTCACAAGCCACGCCTCTTTTGGGGAGATATATATAATTCATAGATATTTTGTTTTGTTTACGTACTGGTTCCCAGATATGATCTCTATGTTACATCTCATAGAGATATAACTTGGGAATGTTACTAGTATAAAGAACATGGTAGCGGCGATAATTGAATTCTGAGGAGGACCCAAAGTGAAGATAGGGGTAGTACAGAATTTTAGTATAAGTTTAAACTCTTAGAAGTTCAGGGCATATAAATGTTGAAAATATGCCACACAGCCCTATGTTTTGACCTTTGAATAAAAAAGTAGTGGATATCAACTTTCCGTTCTAGGATATAATTTTTACGAAACTTCATAGTAAAAGTGGTACAGCTTTAGCCGCAAAGGGAGTTCCTATGGGAAATTGCATTGTCTATATTAACAGAAGTGCAACCTATAGAACCGTAAAACTAGTATACAAGCATATAAGTCAAAATGATTATTAATTCTCAGTGAAATCTATACTAATTAAAATGAAACCTACTTGTTTGCCTGTAAACCTTCAAGCTCACACATCCGTTTTCTATTGATGTGGTTTCTTGACGATCTTTTCCACAAAGTTTATCCAATCATCAATTTGTCAATAATTGTCTGTGAACAATTTTGTGATGATTTTGTTCAAAGCAGATACGTCTTTTCTGAACTTGAATTTTGTTGTTGTCAGTTGCTATAATCTGTTGTCTTATGTTAAATCAGATTTGTATAGATGAACGTGCTGCTTTGTAGTACTAGTTTTTTGGCGAATGAAAAGTTTTGTTTGTAATGATGTTACCTGTTGACAACCTTTCATTCAGTTAGACAGCAAACCTACAAAACAAAGAACGATTTTAAAAAAGCTGTAGAATTTTGCTTCTAATTATTCATAAATTTTATTTTTTCGTCTATGAATATGAAAATCTTTGTTCTTAAAAGATGTTCGATGAGAGTATTAATTTTTATTATGACTATTAGTTATCGCTACTTCAAAAAAAAGGGGGCGTTACTGTATTGCTCAAAGTTTGTTGTGGTCGTTAACTGGTCGGTGTTTTAGTGTCTTTTTAAAGAGACGATATTCTTTTGAAAATTTAAAAAAAAGATAGAAATTCCATTTGCACATTTGAACTTGATGCAAAACAATAAAAAATAAATACAAAAATAAAATACATTACAAAACACGAAATATAAACACAAACAAGACCACAACAACAAAAGCACCACACACACACACACACACCTCCTGGTTGATTTTAAATGTTTGAGTTATTTAAATGTTTTAATGTTGTTTAGATGTTTAATGTTAATTAGATGTTTTAATGTTATTTAAATGTTTTAATGTCATTTAGATGTTTTAATGTTATTAAAATGTTGTAATGTTATTTAAATGTTTTAATGATATTTAAATGTTTTAATGTTATTTTAATGTTTTAATGTTATTTAGATGATTTCAAAGTTTTAAAATGTTTAAATGTAATCTAAATTTTTTTTTCTTGGAGAAGACTGAATAAGTTTGATTAACTTGTGTCTCATCTCTTTTGGATATTTAAACAAATAAAATATGTTTAAACCAATGTTTTTTCCACTTTATTTAATTATTTGACAGCTAATTTTTAAGTGTCACAATCAGCGAAATATATATTTTTATTGGCTTGTTTAAACACATTGACAAAACCGTGAAATCAAATATCCTTGAAAATCACCCCAAAAAAATCTCAATCCACGAAAATAAACGAATCCGCAGTAATTTTCAACTTTGTAAAAGTGGACCAGTTTATCTAAGTAAACGTCTGTCCGTATTTTCAGAAAGTAATAAAAACAATGAAATTAGTTATGTCTTAAGGAGTCGGTCATAAGATATCATACATATTATATTGTGTGTAACTAACAAAATTTTAGCATTCGTTTCGCCATTCTGTTAAAAAGAAATGTCCGTTGTCAGATAGATGTTTGCTTAAAGGCATATACTGTACCAATAAAAGTTTATCTGTTATTGACCACAATAAACTGAAATAAGTTATAGAATGTACCATGATGACCTAAGCAATTTTTGTCAGGAGAAATATCGTTTATTAATGTGTGCGTATTTTTACGTAAACTCTTTTCCGTAGCATATCCACCTTATTACTGAAAAAAGTTTATTCTCAGCTGACTCTAATATTATATTTTGTCTTTTTATGCGCTGCTATATTTAGTGAAATTTGAATTTTCCATTAGGAAATGCTGATCAATAAATGTTTGAAACGGCATTTATCAGTGTCCTCCAGTTTTCATTGTAAATCCTTGTTTTAAATAAATTTAAAATATATTACCAAAAATATCACAGACCATCTCCGTACTTAATATAAATGCTATTTACAAAATTTTAAAACTTCAATCAAGCAGAGACATATTGTCACTTGTATATATATTGTATAATAGTCATTCGACACGGGTCATTCGACCATATTACGGATTTACCAGCTGGACATCGCAATTGTTCCATTTCATGTCTGATGCTCATTTTCTAGTGAGGTTAAAATGAAATCGTTCGTGGTTTGCTTTTAAAATTTATAAACATATAAAACTTTAAAAGAAAGAATGACATTTTCGCTGCGATTTAAACATTAGTTAGGTTTGAAAAAAAAAGATTTATGCTATATCCTATTAAAACCAAGTATAGTAAAAAGTCTGAAAAAAGGCTAATATCTTACCACATATATTTCACCGATTTCTGTTATCGTGTCCATATAAAAACTCCAAATTTCTCATGCAATTTCGTTTAAATATAGTAGACATTTACCCCCACCCACATTGGTCACGAGTGAGTTTTAACAATTTCATGGACCTATCAGATTTAAGATAAATCTCGGTTAAAAGGTTGCTATATTTTTACTGAATAATATCACACGATGTATGTCCACGTGACACCTCAGGCTATCTGACCTTTACAATTATGTGAATATTATGACCTATTTTATTATTATTATGTCTCTGTTAATATCTACTAAAGTACTTCAGTTCATTTCCACAAACGGTTGACAAACTTGATTGATAACATAAATTTCTCGCTACACATATATATATATATATATATATATATATATATATATATATATATATAAGGAGGATTCACGTTTGATATTTAACACGGACTTTTTGACAAATTAATTGGGCCGATTTCATCTTGCAAGGACACTTTCAAAAAGTTGTCGAGAAGCTCTGTTGGCATCATGTGCTGGTGACGTAAAGTCCTGCACTTAACTTTTAATAAACAGCGCTGGACTTTAAATCTACAACGCTTGACTGTGTATATACAATGTTTGACTTAACATTTACAGCGCTTGCTTTATTATACATCTCCAGTGCTAGACCTTTCAGAGACATTATCTGTAAGCATCAAAGGATATTGAATATTGATTGCCTCTCATTCTCTCAGATTTATGTCATATTTCCATTATATGTTGGACTTATAACCTAATAAGACAGGGCCGTAACTACTGATGAGGCAGACGCTTGACTGTATATATACGACGTTTGACTTTACATTTACAGCGCTTTTTTATACATTTCCAGTGCTAGACTTTTAAGAGACATTATCTGTAAGCATCAAAGTATATTGAAAAGTGATGGCCACTCATACTCTCTGATTTATGTCATTTTTGCATTATGTGTTGGACTTAACCTAATAAGAATTAAAACGAATTAAATTAAAATTTATCTACGAGGCATTCGCTATACTTTACACTGAAAATTATATAACTTTTGCAAATTTCAAACATTTGAAGAACGAGTAAGTATGTACGACGACGTTCCTAAACAATAGCCCTAGTAATTTTATTGGATATGTATCGAAGAAGTCTTAGGAGGGGACATGTCCAAAGACCATCTTAGGACATCTCTTTGTCCTAAGAGGGTTTATAAAACGAGTTGCAATTTATGATTTTTCCTTGGAATTATCCTAGTACGTTTAAGACACTAATTTAGGTGTAATATGATTGTCATAACTTTACGATATATTTCATCATACTTAATTTTATCTCTAATCCTGTTTTAAGCATAATTGGTTGCAACATTGGAAATTTTTCTGAGCAGTAAGATTTATGCTTTCAGGAGAGCCTCACACAGCATCTGTTAAGTTAGGATTCCCCTTTGTTCATATTCACTCGTATATTGTGACAATACTTATTCGCCGTATGAGAGCGACACCGGATATTGATACTATAGCTGAAGCGGAGAGAGCTACGTTGTAAAATGCAAGCTGTCGTACATACCAATACTTAGGTTACCGTACACTATCGAAACGTTGTCTTTTAAAGACAACTTATGAAAACTAGGTTCTTGTGTATTTATATAGTGGATCATTTTTGAATACTAGGAAAAAATATCCAATCTTTCGAACCATCAAACCGGCTACTTTTCTTGATCTGAAGTAATCGATGCCTCTTTTTCCCGGTACTATATGGTAGTTTTTTACATTTCAGATTTAACCTATGCTGATGTCTAACATTCTTAAATGATTTGGGGAACAGGTAAATTCCCAACATATCATTATATAAACCCTAAACATGCAATAATTACAAATGCATAAAAAAATGAATTCATACCTGTGATTACAAAATTTTACTACCTCTCTTCGCTTCAGCTAGCACCAATACCCGGTGTAGCTCCAATACAATGTTATTGTTAAATGTAACCCAAACTGTCGCATTGACCCATTTTTTTTACACGCCTGACTCTGCTAAATTTCCGAGAGCGATTGGGGGTCAATGGAATTGCGGCCAGGGAAAAAGACTGTACCCTTTATAGCTTGCTGTTCGGTGTGATCCAAAGGCTCCGTGTTGAAGGCCGTACTTTGACCTATAATGGTTTACTTTTACAAATTGTGACTTGGATGGAGAGTTGTCTCATTGGCACTCATATCACATCTTCTTATACGTCAATCCAAAAGATCATCTTCCGAATAATATTTTTTTGTAAATTCTATCCTTCGAGAAATTTATCTTTATTATACTGTTGTGGCAAATTTTGTTTACTCCGACAATTTGTTTTTAGAAATAGTTCCTTATATTCATCCATTTTTACACCACTTTATCTACCAACACTCACTAAAAGTTTGTGCATCACTATGACTTGTGCCTAACAGCAGATTAACAGATAAATTGTAACAAGAAACTCTTTATTTTCATTTTCCAAAATATTAATTAAAGGTTTGTATGACTCATTTAGTACAATCCAGGATCTCCTAGAACAAATCTGCATATCCAATGTTCTACTAGTTGATATTGGAATTCTGATTTGAACAGTATTTGTAATTAGTATAAACCAGAATTCCAATTTCTCCTAGTAGATATTGGAATTCTTATTTGCACTAAGAGGATTCTGGATCCTACTGGATTCTATTATGTACTATGACATAGCCTAAAGATCAGCGCAATAAAACAACCGAATTATTCGGGTTAAAAAAATATAAGCTTTTATAGACTTGACTCTGATGATAAAAATCAAATTATCTTGGACGCCTTACCCACTTATGATATAATCTAAAAGTATGGACAAAGCAACCACCTGTCTAAGATAAATATCTAATTATTATTAATCCTAACTGTGTACTATTTATGATTACCCACTCAGTAAACAAAAAATATAATTAACTCTGATGTCCCGATGCAATTTGTCCCAGAAGACATTATAATAGAAATGATCATACATTCAATATCTTTGATTAAATTATATAAGCCTTTGTGGAATTGTGAATCTCAATTTCCATCCGTTAATAACTATACATATTGATTTCAATAATCTATAATAATTATATTTCAAATAGTTAGATGAATAGTTTACAACCTAGTTTGTCCATAAGTCATGTCAAATCTACTTATATATAACATATAATATTAACAATTTAATCTAAATATTTATAAATAGAACATCAACAAAATAAAACACAATTTAGCATTACTATACGTATTTGTTTGACAGTACTGGAATAATTTTGTATGACAGATGCACGAGATTTGCCTATGAACTCTGTTTTGTATGAAACTGTGAGACTTTCAATTCAACTCACTCAAAATGTACCGTTGTAATATTTGAACTTAAATTTGTCAAATTTTAAAGAAAACGTAGTCATATTTATTGTTTTGTGTTGTTTCGTACAATTCTAAATGTACAATCATTATATAACTCTTTTACAATCATTATGAATTGATTGATTGATTGTTGTTTAACGCCACTTTCAACACTATTGTGCCATTTCGTGGCGGTCAGTTTTTATTGGTGGAGGAAGCCGGAGTCCCCGGAGAAAACCACCGACCTTCGGTTGGAAAATACAATCATTATGGTTATACTGTTATTATTTTTTTAAATTATCTTATCTTTATTTAAATATTATCATGGTATTCACTGGTTTATTGATATACATTTGTATCTTAATATATAGTTTTGATTTTTGATTTTGTTATATACCTATACCCAAACATTTTGAGCATATAAGAGAGCTTCGATGTGCACTGCTTGTTTAGACATATCCTAAGACAGTCCTAAGTCCATCCTAAATCATGTCCTAGGATATGTCTTAAGGAAAGATCCTGGGACATCTTCGATAAACAGACCCCTGGATGGGGATCCGTCATTTCTGAATTGTTGAATTTAGTTTAACCTTTTTCTCTTTCATTTCCCACCCCATTATTCTCTACTCTTTACATCTAAGCCTCTCATTATTCTATATGCTTTACTGTTTAGCCTATTTTTTCTCTATTTTTTTTTATTCATTCTGCTTAGTTTTTCCTATTCTTTATTTTTTTGGCCGACTTTTTCTAATCCTTATTCGGTATGATATGCCCACTTTCTCTATTGTGTAAACCCCATCCAGACCCTCCGGTGTCAATTTCTTTCAAATATTAAACGAACCGTCTGAATATTCAATGCGAAACTTTGCACACATTCTATGACGGAATTTGTAGATCGAGATTGAGGACCTCTCATAGGGACTACATGTCGATGTTTTGGACTGGCTTGGTGACCTTTGTAAGGCAACAACTTTTAACCTCATTTAACTTAAGGGGGGGGGGGTTGTATGATTTTTGGCTGAGTCAGAAATATTCTTTTTTTTTTCGACGCTATCAATCCAATTTTTTTTTGTCAAAATTTAACACTACATGTATAAGGTATGGGAAAATACCCCCTTGCCCCCTTGAAGTTAAATGGTCGATGTTTATATGCATCAACTTCATGCAATACGCACGAAGCGTTTACTTATTATTAATGAAGTGAATGACCTCTTGAAATACATCTACTATAATGTTATATCTGAATACAATAAAATAACTCGAATAGAAAAGATATTTTCCTAAATTGATTGATTGTATTTACCAAATGACATAATTATGAAAATAATTATATGTTCTTTATCATTAATTTCTAAGTAATTTTTTCTTTTATAATCAAAATCCAGGATTGTGAAGAGTTTTAGTATATTTGGACTCCTTCGAGCCCTCGCATGCAAGTAGAAGAGATCAATTACGGGGTGAATTTTTTTGCACCTGTCCTAAGTCAGGAATCTAATGTTCAGTAGTTGATGTGGTTCATAAGTGTTTCTCGTTTTTTATATAGATTAGACCGTTGGTTTTCCCGTTTGAATGATTTTACGTGTATGTCATTTTTGGGGCCCTTTATAGCTTGCTGTTCGGTGTGAGCCAAGGCTCCGTGTTGAAGACCGTACTTTGACCTATATTAGTTTACTTTTATAAATTTTGACTTGGATGGAGAGTTGTCTCATTGGCACTCATACCACATCTTCTTATAACTATGAACCTAAATTATTCGGGTTAGCTCCCCAACTGAAATAATAATTCAAATGCATGTGCCTATAAATGTTAAATAAAAAAAACTAATCACCTTTTCAAATAGAATAAATAGAACAACTCAATTTGCTGGTCATAACGAGGGTGTCAGGAAAAACACATTTTCATTCTCACTCCCCAATAACCCGAATAGTTCAGTCTTTATATTTCGCTGCTCTACGATGGCTTCATTAATATGCAAAATCGTCAATCAGTCATTCGGAATTAGCTCGGGATTTACGTATCTCGATAAAATAGAGCTGACAGTTGATTGACCGTATCTCTTCCACAAGTTAGGATTCGTGAGAAGTTTTAGTGTGTTAAGACTCATTCGGGCCTTCGAAAGTAGGAAAGATTGACTTCGGGAGAATCTGAATTATTCGAGTAAGCTTCCCAACCGAAATTGAGCTTTCCTTTGAAAACGACGGAATTTGTTGCCGAGCAAAATAGCTTCCGATTCATCATATGCAAACATGGCAAATGTATTTAATTAAATTGATTTGAAGAGCACCAAAAATAATATTTCTAGAATTAAAAAAAAAAAAACTTTTCGAAAACAATTTAAACTGTCGATCTTTAAAATAAAAGTTAGTTAAGCCTAATGGGCCCGAAAACACAGTTATTTCGTAGTGGATTTCTTTTAGACAAAAAACGCAAATTAAAAAAAATCGCACCTGCTCTATCCTAAAAAGATTTTTACAGTGTAGTGTTACTACTTTTGAGACAAATTATATCAAAATTATAGAAAAGTCTATCGGCTCTAACTCAAAATATTGACAATTTTATGTTAAGGGAGTCTGTAATTCAGTTTGACAGCTTCAGACATACTAATTTTTTACCTTTTCAAACTGGACCAAATCACTACTTTACCAAAAATTCATGATGCCCCAAATCTTTTTTTACATGTAATTTTGTCCCCCTACTTACTATTTTTTGCATAAAATATACAGAAATAAATTTAGAAGGTATATGAAAAAAAATTGCAAGTTATACACTGTCCACACTAGGGACTGTATTTGTAGAGACAACGAAAATCAAAGGACGATAACTGTGTCCCTGGACCTAATGGCTTGTTAATTCAGTAAGTATTTTATTTTTTCAGGGATACATCAATCAGTCGCACCTCGGCATTTTGATTAGTCATTATTAACATTCTTGTGTGGCCAAATATATTACCGAATCTTATTGAGGCCGAAGAAAGATTACTCATTAGTTATGTTTTAATGAATATGTTTCTAACCTTGGATTTGATGATAATTCGAAATGATACGTACGTCTTGACGAACACCTAACTTTTCGTGATTTAGATAATAATGTAACATGCTTTTAAAGAGGGTTTTATATTGCTTCTTGATTTTGTACTTTTGTTTATCATCTTGTTCCAAAAAAAAAAAAGAGTTAACTTTGTGATTCGTACAAATAATATTTATTTTTTTACATAAATTGTCATCCTGCATTTTTTTTTTTTTTTTTTGCCGAGTTGCTCACCCTGCCTTTTTTTTTATACTCAAAACTCCTGTCCTGGCTTTATTTTTCAAATTTCATCTAAGCCCCCATAAAAATCAAATGGTAGCTCCCTTATTGCATCGTATACATATTTTATTCGCATTGATCTTATATTTCAATAAGCAACACTATTCTGAATAACACACACATTTAGCCCATTCATCTCTATGTTTGGGAAGGGTTGAGCGCTCGCAAACATGTTTAATGCAAATCAGGAGCCTGTAATATAAGTTGCTGTCTATCATATTTGTTTTTTCGTTTATTGTTTTAAACATAAATTAGGCCGTTAGTTTGTATCGTTTGAATTGTTTTACAAGACGGTATGGGTTTTGTTCCTTATCGAAGGCCTTACGGTGACCTTCAGTTGCTTATATCTACGTCATTTGGTCTCTGTTGGATAGTTGTCTAATTTGCAATTATACCCCATCTTCTAATTTTAATATATAACAATTAAAATACTAGTTTGAGTGGCAAGCCGGATTATACCAATTAAATATAATGTTACCAAGTTTTAACAAAAGCAAATTCAGGATTTCCGCTGCATTTTTATGCACCTGTCCTAAGTCAGGAGCCTGTTGTTAAGTGGTTGTCGTTTGTTGGTATGGTCCATAAGTGTTTCTCGTTTCTCGTTTTTTTATATAGATTAGACCGTTGGTTTTCCTGTTTGAATGGTTTTACACTAGTCTTTTTGGGGCCCTTTATAGCTTGCTGTTCGGTGTTAGCCAAGGCTCCATGTTGAAGGCCGTACTTTGACCTATAATTGTTGACTTTTTACACATTGTGACTTGGATGGATAGTTGTCTGATTGGCACTCATACCACATCTTCTTATTTCTATTTCACGTATAATTGACACATAGTAAGTGAAGAATTGCTCACGGATGATTGAGAAATGAACCAAAAATATAAAACCAAAAACAGGAATAAACAAACACGATATTCAATCCAATGTTGGAGTTGTCCGGTATGTCGGTTTCACCTGTCTTACGTGTCTACATGTATAATACTGAAATTATAGTGTGTGAATTTGGGAGAAAACAGAAATTTCCAAAATACACACACTGAATCTTCAAGATTCTTATAACAAATACAGTAATCTGAAGACTGACTTAATTAAGATTTAACTGTAAAACGTTAGACTCCGTACATAATATGAAAAATTAATATGTTTACATAAAAATCTAAATGTATCTTACATCAGAAATATAGTTTGATCAGAGACATATGTGGTTGGTTCATGTTTGTCATATGTGTTTATCGTAAATTGTTTTGTTATAAATTTGGCCGCCAGTTTTCTCGTTTGAATTGTTTCATGTCGGAAGGGTGGGGTCCTTTTACAGTTGACTATACGGTATGGGGTTTACTCATTGTTGAAGGCCGTACGGTTGCCTTTAATTGTTTATATTTACTGCATTTGAACTCTGGCGGAAAATTGTCTCATTGGCAATCATACCACATCATGTGTGTGCCTGTCCCAAGTCAGGAACCTCTAGCCTATGTTAGTCTTGTGTTTTTTTTTTAAATTTTGCTTTATTTGTATGTTTCGGAGTTTAGTGTGGCGTCCATTTCGCTGAAACAGCATACATTTTTATTTAGGGGCCAGGTGAAGCTTCCGGGTGCGGGATTTTCTCGCTGCATTGAAGATCGATTGGTGGGCTTGGGCTGTTTTTTTGCTCTTTGGTTAATTTATTGTCTCTTTGACAAAATTCCCATTTCAGTTCTCTAATTCTATAATTAATGATGGTGGTGGATGCTTAATGTCCAGCGGCAAATTAGATGCATATTCAGGAGGAGAACACGTAAATGTAAAATGAATATTAACCCGTCTTTGTACTAGATTGACACGCTGAGTCGGATTTTTAACATTCTAGTTCACCCGGACTCCGAGACGACTAGTGTTTACTCCTTAATGCCGCAAATACCAATTTTAAAGTTTTTGATTTGAACTGGTCGGGGTTCCAACCCAGGAATTCCCGTACTCGAGGCGAATACGCTACTACGAGACCACCGAGGCGGTTTCTTTTTATTTGAAAAATTCCAATACATTTGATATTTAATTAGATACAATACGTTCAAAAATAGTATTGAAAGTTCGGTATATCTATTTCTTTACGTTCCGTTATTTCATTAATGGGAATTTCCCCTACTTGGTATTTTTCCCGGGTGATGTTTTTGCACGTGTTGTTTCGGTTGAGCGTATATACGGAATTTGTATAGGTCCGTTCGATTAATGCGACGTTTGTTACAAAGTTGGATAGGGCGTGTTGTTACTATATACGAGTTGTTTTGCGTTAGCTTTCCCTCCTACCCCTTCCTCTTTCTAGTAGTAGCTTTGCACGCTTGATACTTTTTGTCAATTATTCTCTATTTTGTAAACCCCCATCCACACCCTCTTATATCTGAATCGAAGCTAGTTTCCGAAAGTATCCTAAAATTTGTCTAAAGAAATATCGTATGATAGACATTATGTACCGTTGATTCATTATTAATCGTTGGATACCAATTTTCGTGGATTTCGTGGTAACCTTTGAACCACGAATTCCAATGTACCACGAATTACAAATTTTCTGCAAGTATGTATGCAAAACCACGAAATCAAGTATCCATGAAAATGCAAGTTTTCCTCAATTCACGAAAATTGGTACCCAGGAAAATAAATGAATCCACTATCTGTGGACCATTCTATAGCTATTGTAGATCAAAGCGTTCCTAAGATAGTCATTATCAAGAATAGCTTTACTGTCCTAAGTTAGGCATTGATTGTTTACCTTTTGTGTGTAAGTAGAAAGAGGCTATGTTTTTTTCTCAGATGAATTGTTTGTTTTCAAATTTCTTGGAACAATAATTTGTTTCAGAAGGAAAGAGAAATTAAAGACAATATGCTTCGATGACAAATTAGGCGAAAAATAAATACAACATTCAGTTTCCAAAAAAAAAATTTCATGTTCCTGAATATGATTTGAGAAAAAAAAAGTGTTTCTTTTTTATTGAAGTCGAAAAAAATGTTTGTTTCAAAAAATTAAACACATGGAAAAAGATGCATGCATTGTATTTCTTTTCCTACAAATACCGAGTAATTCATTTCTTTAAGTTTAATGTATAATATTGACAGAAATAAATATAACAACTATTATATATGTTATTATAATAATAATAGTAAAAATACAAAGAAAAAAAAAAGAAAAAAGGACAGGAACACTTTTTTAAAAGGATATGCATTCTTTTAAGTGTCACATACTTAAAACTTCTCGTCCAATCTTTAAACCCCAAGGGTGACTGGGGATAAGAAATATGGTCACCATTGGTCTTCCTCCGACCGGCAGTAAAACCCTCGCTTGCAAAAGTGGGTCGTCCGTTTGGCTGTGTGGTATGTAAAAGTTTGCAGCCACGTCCGGTATTACTAGGAGCCTCGTGTAAAGAGAGTGCCATGCTCTTTGCATGTTAAGAACACATGCAACAACTCTTTGATGAGTCCGTAGGTGGCCTGTTGCAAGGCTAAATTTCCGTCCCTATCCAATATGTCCTCATTTTCCCGTGGCAGTCGAAATTTCATCGACCTTCATCCCGGACGGCCTCTTTCACAGAACATACCGTTTGTATTTATTGTTAATAAGTTCTCGTCCTGAACATGCATGAAATATTTGCCACTGGACGTTAAACAACCAACAATTAATCAATTTTCCAATCATTTTCAAAGCTTCTCGCTCTAATTTCATAGTATTTACCTTTTCATTGACTAACCTGTATTTATAGTTGAAAAAAGGTGATTAAAAAAGTCACACTTCCTTGAATAGGGTGGAAAGAAATTCGATATTGATAATAGGGGTGTGTCCAGAATTTTGGAAAGGGGGCATAATTCCATCAAACTTATAATATACTGCTAAACAATGCGAGGCGAACATTTTCATGAACGATGTTTTGCTAAAAAATCATATAAATCGTGAAAAAAACAGAGATAATTATTTTTTTGACGATCAAAGAGGGGTTTGCGCCCTCTACGCAATCGCCTGGATAATAAGCATATCAACATAATTCTATATAAAGTTTCTATCAACAATGGGGCTCAATGTATTATAGATATCAATACAGTTAGAAAATACTCTGAATATTTGCTGATCAAGTACAATATTTTTATTATACACAGTATACAGAAATAAATTGTTTAAATCTTATATTCAATATGCACGAAATATGACCCGAAATTCAATGTAAGAAACATTTTCTGCTATTTTTTTCAGATGTTTATCTTTTTATCAACTGTTTTATCAACTGTCCCGGTAGGCGGGGAAATAGTAACTACCTTAAATTTATTAGTCATATGTATTCTTAGATCAACATGTAGCTATGTGTATCTACTAATGATTGACAGAAGGTACCGGTATTACACTTGCACATGTCATATGATGCTGTGAAAGTTCTTATGTTCATAGTTTATTTTAAAAGCAGTTATCATAGAAATAAATTATTTGTCTAAGTAATAAACCTATCAATACCAAGTTTATGATTAATCAATTAGTAAAACTGAACGAAGTGTTTTTATTTTTATAGTAAAGTTTACTGGAATAATGCTTTAATAATTAGTACGTTTTTGCAGTATTACTTTTTACGTACATGTGTGGTAGTATTTTACTTACCGATTTAATTTCTCATTTTTCCAAATTAAATACTTGTAAAATTTATTCATTATGTAAAAGGGTGACATGTCTTTCTGCGGACTGTTACATTGTGAACGCGCACATTAAAAATCTGACTCGGTGCGTCGGTCTAGTACACATTCATATTACAACAACATGTTCTCATCCTAAATTTAAATTTAATTTGCCACTGAACGTTTTAAACAGCCAACCATTATTATCATCATTATGCAATTAGTGCGACATATTTGTACATAGTTTAATGAAGATGGATTGGTGTGTAATGTCCAGTGGCAAATATTACATGCGTATCAAGACGATATCCAACTAAGAAATTGGTAAAAAAATAAGATTGGGGGAAACACGTACAAACAGCCAACACCATTGACGATGGATGGATGGATTGCTGTTTAAAGTACGTCCAGTGGCACATTAAATGCATCGTTAGGACGAGAACATGTAAATGTGATCTGAATATAAACCCTGTTTATACTAGATCGACATTTTATATATCGTGCTCATATCATCCACTATAGGTTAACAACAGTCTGCTGATGACATGTTACATACTTGGACGCATTCTTCGGATCCGATCCGACCAGTTCATGCTGTTTCTCAAAAAATGCCGCATGCTAGATGAAAAGCAGTAACTATCAATTTGCAAGTCTTGGGCTGTATCCGACAGAGGATTAAACCCCGTCCTCGAGCACTCAAGTTGACCATGCCTTTTACGAGAACACAGAGGCGGTTAAGAAAAAGAAAGACAAACAGTAGTAAAACAAATATTCCAGAACAACATGAACATAACTAAAAAGGGAGAAGGAACTGAAATGTAAGTGGAGGGGGTGGGATATGGAAATGCAGAAAGTATAAATAAAAGGAGATGCGAGGTAAACGTCAATGAGACGTCAAAGAGTTAGTTTGTTTTAAGGAGAAAAAAAAGCGAAAGACCCTATCTATTTTGAGATCACCTTGTATCCGAGGTCAAAGAAAAAGTTACTATAAAAAGATAAAAATAAGTTCTGAAAACGTGTTGCTAATTAATAACTCTGGATTCTTTTATGAGATTGGAAGAAAATATGTACCTCGGTATTAATAGTCTAGCCTTTTTTAAACTGTTTTGTTTTACAGTTTGTACAATCGCTGTACAGTTACTTCCCTATCTCTGGCTAGGGGAGGGGCTTAATTGCTCGCAAACTATTTAAGGGGACGACTATTCGATCTTCTTGGGAGGGGGATAACAGGATGTTTTTTTTTTTTTATCTACTATTTATTTTCATCTCTTGCTTGGCATGCTTATTTTGTTGCGGCTTGGCCTGTACACAACGGTATCCTGCATTGTGTTGCAGCATATTCGATTTCATTTTGTCTTATGCAATGTTTTGTATATTCAGCTCTTACCAGCTGGCAAGGATATTCATTTCCAAAATCCGCTGTCCGAACTTCCCTCTTTCAAAATCAAATGGTCGTCTCTGAACCTTGTCACACTATGCGCCTGCTCCAAGTCAGAAGCCTTGGCGTTTAAATCAGTGGTTGTCGTTGGTTTTCTCTTTTACATCATTTACTATAGTATGTCACTAATAGTCTTGTTGGCCTTTTCTATGACAAACTTATCGAAATTCTAGAAACAAGACAAAGATGCACCAAACGGTTCAGTAGGAAGGATTGCACTGTAAAATGCAATTTAACCCCTTCCAGGTAAAAAGAAACATCAATATCTAAATTAATGGGTTCTGAATTTCTCTCACTGATAACTTTATCGTCTAAAAACCCCTATTGTTTCGAATTTGAAATCTTACTTTTATAAATACTTACTTGCGTTTACTAAACAAAATTTCGAAAACATTCTAGTATCAATAACGATTTAATAATATAGCGTTTCCATGTATCTGTATTTCAAAACTTTGCGATATCAAACAGATTGGAGAGTCTGTCCTCTTCCATAAATCTTTTTTTTTCATCATGCATTAGCGATTTGAAAGATTTCTCTTGCATACCATCAAGTTCAATCAAGTTCAAACAACTTCATGCCATTGAAACGATCAAAAGTAAAACAATAATCATGAAGCACGGTATTAAATGGTTTGGTGTACTAAATTTTTCATTTAGAATGAATACTATTTTCCTTCCACGTTTGTTTACTTTTTCTTCATTTACGGGCTCTCCCATCGCACTTGCGCATTCGCTGGTGCAATGCGCAATTTCTAACAAGAGAAACCAGTGCATACGGAAAAAAACTGACGACGAATTATAGTACAGGAAGACATTAGTTCAAAAGCAGTACATTTCTGAATATTGGACGAAATAAAGGATTTTCGTTTAAAGAATGTCTATGAACACGCGAATTATAGTAAACGAGTTTTAATGTCCCTCTAGTATCTTTTGCATCTCTTTTATAGTAAAACTAAGCCATCAAAGTATTAAAAACAGATTCTTTTTTTAGGTTAAATTTGAAGGATCTTAGGGCTTAAAATGTGAAAATGGAACTCATAAAAGAGTGCAATCAAGTACACATAATTGATAGCTGCAAGCTTCCAAGTCTACTGTTTTTCGAGTTTTTTCAAACTTTACATGATTTGTAGAAATTAAGTTAAAATCAGCAAAAACGTGTGTTTGATACCATGACCGAGATCTTGTAAGATTTTACATGTAATGACAGGTTCTTGTAGGACATGAAAAAATGTTTCTTAAGCCAACAGTTATGTTTATGCAGAAGAGTAAATATAGGAAGCAATGATTATGTATTGAAATAAACAATTTATTGGAATCATTCGTTGTCAAATTTCATTTCGTGACGAGTAATGTTCTTGAACTTATCATGGATGGGAGCGGTTGACCTTAAACAATAATTTATAAATAAAACAAATTCTTGAAATTGTTCCTGTGGTTGAAGTTTATATTTTATGAATGCTTTTAGAAGGAAAATGTTGCTCTTCCGTATCCTTTCCATTAGCCTATGGATCTTGGCGTCTGGATCTAGTTCAATTGGTCGCGATTCAAAATCTTTACTGTCCTGTTCAAAATTTCATTTTGAAGAAAAGGTTTTGGAGAAACTTGTATGTTTGGAATATAAAATGGAACTAAATGAAGAAAAATCGAAAAAGTGGGAAGACGCATTTTCTTCTAAACTGGATGAAATGGAGGAAGCAATAAAACAATCAGAGATATTTGTAGACACAATGTGAGATATTCAATTACAGGAACAATCACGACTTAATGATTCATATCATGAGATTGTCGAACGCTTCAAGATTCAATCAAAAAATGAATCAGAATTTCACGGAGAACAGATGAATATTATGTAAGAATCTCTGTCTTCGAAAATAGAAGAATTGAGTGTCGCCGAAAAAAACAGGGAAAATGATATAGAATCAATGCAGAAAACTCTTCACCAAGAGCAAAAGCGATTCAATCATTCATTTGATATAACCGTGCACGAATCCATGAAACAAACATATTTTTTTTGTAAAATCAATACGGGATATTCAATTACAGGAACTTTCAAGACTTAATGATTCATATCACGAAGTTGTCGAACACTTCAATATCCAATCGAAAAATAATACTGAAATTCATGGAAAACAGATGAATACTATGTTAGATTCTTTGTCTTTAAAAATAGAAGAATTCAGTGTCGCCGAAAAGAAAAGATAAAATGCTCTTGGATCAATGCAATATACTCTATACCAAGAGCAAAAGCGATTCAATCAATCATTTAATCTTGCCTTGGAAAACCCCAGACTCTCCTCCAATAGAACAGTTCACGAACAAATTGCAAAGCAGAAGAAAGGTAGGATTCACTTAAAAATATTAATACTTTTCCTTTTTATTTTTTTAACGTATCTGACTTTTTTCTATTTTATGTTCAGATTCAGAATAATTTGTAAAGTTACCCCTTATATATATTTCTGAAAGAAAGATTGTGATAGCCATACAAGCTTCGCTATAACCATAGAATGAAATCATGTGTTCTATTGTGTACTTTTTACACATTGTGACTTGGATGGAGTGTTGTCTCATTGGCACTCATACCACATCTTCTTATTTATTTAAAAGGGTCAGCAGGTCATGTTCAACTAGTTATGGTCGTTATATCACATACAAAAATACATAATAAAAAAACCGTTGTTGAGTCAAAGTTTCATACAGTAACGGATTAGTGAATGTCTCTTGTGTAACATTTAAACATTTTTCAACAGTCCGTACATGTTATTTTCTGACTTTTAACATGGAAGGTACTAGGTGTCACCGAAGTATATATTTGTCTAGCTTTTTATTATTCAAACTCAAAACTAATTCATTATCATTCGGATTTTGATCCCGAGAGAGAACTGTTTTCAGTCGGGAATCTTTTAAATTCTTTTTAAAATATATTTCTGATTCTATTCGACAACAAACGTATTGTTTAAAAAGATATAAATTCGTATGTCAAGTTAATTTAAAGTGCAAACATTTTACAAAATTATCTATTTATTAAAGATGTGCACATTTATACCCCAAGGGTTGAAGACATATGAACAATAAAGATATATAAACAATGCAATGAATTATAAAATATAAACACCATATATCAGTAGTAAAAAAGTAATAATACTTATGCAGGTGTGGTCTTCAGTGCAAATGACTTTTTAATAAATATAACAGTAAAAGAGAGGCGATTGATACCAAGGGGACATTCAAACTCATAATTAACCTGCATAAAATGAAATGATGATAGAATTAAATGCAATGTATCTCTCTTGGATGATTCTGTAAATTTTTGATGAACATTTTCTATATCTTTTTCGAGCTATTTATGTACAGAATTAGTAAATTCACATGTTTATAAAAAATGGGTTTTTATCTTCAACCTCATTTATACGACAATATTTACTAACTTTATTTCTCTTTGGATTCTTCCATACTCACCCCTCTCTATTTCCAGAATAAGGTTGCTTAATCGCATTTTACAAAATATTTCCTAATTTGAAATTATTTTTTAGAATATATTTGTCTAATTCATATTGTGTCTTAACTTTTACTGTACAAATACAAAAAAGGAAGATGCGGTATGATTAATGACAATGAGACTACTCTTCACCAGAGACTAAATGACATAGAATTTAACAATTATAGGTCAACGCTCGGCCTTCAACAATGAGCAAAACCCATACCGCATAGTCTGCTATAAAATGCACCGAAAGGACAAATTTAAAACAAATAAAACGAGAAAACTTACGGCATGATTAAGGTACAAAACAATGAACGAAAGACAGATATGATATACAGCAACAAACGACAACCAATGAATTACAAGCTCCTGACTTGGGATAGACACTTACAGAATGTAGCGGGGTTAACATGTTTGCTGTGTCAAACCCTTCCCCTTACCTGGGCCAGTGGTGTAACAGTACAACATAAGAACAAACTATAAAAATTAGTTGAAAATGGCCTAACTCATCAGATCGATACAAAGCAGAAAGACATCGAATATTTTAGAGTTTAAATTAAGTGATTTTATTTTTCAAAGAATATATTTTCAAAGCTATTTTTTATTTTTAGTATGAATCTTTCTCTTGTTTATAGTTAATTTCCTACATTTTATTTATGTCTATTTTATTTGTGTTAAACATATTTTCTACATATGAGAACCATTAAAAGTTACTGTTTGTGCTGAGTCATTTAGATAAGGAATAAGCACATTATTCTAAAAGGTTACCAATTCAACACTCGAATTAGATCTTTAAATATTGTTTTTATTAGTATTAATATTGATTTTGTTATCAGTAAATTAAAAGCAAACTAAATACTATTGTTATATACATATGCATATTCATGGCTTTACAATCTGTCGATACCTCTATCTAGTTATTGCACAAGGTCATGTTTTTCTCTGAAATGTTTTTTTGACGTCTTTACACTAAATCCATTGGATGTTGGATGTGTACTGATTGATAATTTAGTCTTAGATGCATGATTTGTTTATTAGTTGTTATTGGCTTTGAACTAGCTGTCAGTAACTGCGAGTACTCTCAGATCTGTACTTAGTGTCTTTTATTGTTGGGATGGACAAGTAACCGGCCACGTCCACTCTGTGTTTTTGTTAGATGTATTTCTATTTATATCCATCTGATGAGTTAAGCCTTTTTCAACTGATTTTTATAGTTTGTTCTAATGTTATACTGTTACACCACTGTCACAGGTTAGGGGAGGGTTGGGCGCCCACTAACATGTTTAACCCCGCCACATTCTGTATGTGCCTGTCCCAAGTCAGGAGCCTGTAATTCAGTGGTTGTCGTTTGTTGCTGTGTTACATATTTGGTTTTCGTTCATTATTTTGTATATAAATTAGGCCGTTAGTTTTCTCGTTTGAATTGTCTTACTTTTGTCATTTCGGGGCCTTTTACAGCTGACTATGTGGTATGGGCTTTGCTCATTGGTGAAGGCCGTACGGTGACCTATATTTGTTAATTTCTGTGTCATTTGGTCTCTTGTGAAGAGTTGTCTAATTGGCAATCATACCACATATTTTTTTTTATATCATGTAATAAAGGGTTATTTTCATCTAAAATTATCACATCGTATGAACTTTTACGAATATCGTACAATCTGGAATAATAACATCGAATCAACAATAATGTCTAACAGCAATAGCGTGCATAACACGTAAAACAATTTGTATTTCACAAATAAACGAGAAAAATTGTCAAACAGGTTATTTAGACTTCAAATGATATTTTGATTGCATATAATTTCATCACCTTTATGATTTTTACCCTTTGAGTAAAATAAATAGGAATGAATACTATTAATCTTTATTTACCAAAGTCATAACAACTTTTTGCATACACCATATAAACTACACACAGTATACATAGATAGCAGAAGGTAGTGGAAAACATATTACAACCTGTTAGATCTTATTTTTTGTCCACGAAATATAAATTACCCAAATTACATAGTTCTCTGGGATTATTCGAACTCATTAATTGCATTTCTTTATACATAGAAGGTTTTCTCCAATAGTAAGGTTTAATAGAATAAGATCTAAGACCTTGATAAGTGGGACATTTTAAAATGAAATGTATCTCATCCTTAATGTCATTTTTACAACAGAGTCTATTACCTCTTGGAATTGCAGCGTAACGTCAACATTCTATAGCTAAATCATGACTACTAAGTCTTATTTTGGTAATACATGTCTTATGAATAACTGGTATTGGTTTATATAAGTAATATTGTAAACACAAATTTTGAACCATATATCTATAACTTGAACATTTAACTAAATTACTCAGTTGGCTGTCAAAATCTTGCGTCAGACAATCAAACAGGCGCTGTTTAATTATCAAGTAAAAAGAACTGGAGAGCTTACTATCTAAAAATAAACCTTGATTATACCAAATATCACATGAAACCTATACTAAGCAATTAATTTTTTTTAACAAAATACAACCAATTTGTCTTTCTATTTGGACATTTTGTAAAACATCATATTAAAACAGTAATATCTGTTTAGAACATTTGAAAGGATAAATAATCTGACATATTATCAATAAAAACATTTTGTTTTATAATATTGTTCATGCACCTGTTTATAGATTTCTTTTGAAATTAATTCTTTATGTATTTCACTTTATAATTATAAATTCAATAATACATTTCTATGAACTCTGAAATAGATATAATCAAATCTTTTTATACAGATTATGAGGCATTGGTGGAGAAACGGACCATTGTGGCATTCTCAGCTTACACAACAAAATCACAGACTATTACAAGTAATACAAATGTCAAGTTTGAGAAGGTGTGGTCTAACATCGGTAATGGATATGATCCAAGTACCGGAATATTTACTGCTCCACGTCAAGGCGTCTATCACATTACCGCAGTTGTTATGTCTATAGTGAGGTCCTTTATCTCCATCTCAAACACAATAATGAATATACAGCAGGAAGTTATGTGTTGGGCGATGGCCATAAGACCGGAACATTCGATGTTGTATTGAATCTACAGAAAGGTGACAAAATATCTGTTGGATGTAAGAGTAGTAACACTGTGTTCATTAACAGTGATCAGTATACTACATTTTCTGGACATCTTATCGCATAACCAGACACATGCTTACAAAGCAGAATGGTTTTTGTTATTCAGTGGGACATTTTTTATGCATTATGTAATATACTTGAATAATAATAACGTGATATCTATTTGATATCTAAGCTGAATAAATATGTATTACGAGAATCATTACAAAGATTTGTGAGTGCAGTTTTTAAGAAGACACTCTGTCACCATACGAATTTTTTGTGTAATGTATACAATAAAGATTGCAAGTATGATATACTTTCACTTTCCTGGTGGTTTGTACATGGAAGACTGTGGAGTAAAAAATAGATTTCAATGTAAATTAACAATTAAGATCCGTCTATAATCCGTAAAAAAGAAAACATTAATCACTAAACCGTTACCTTGATGATATTGCTGCTTTAAATAGTCGATAATTTTCTAATAACACTATGGAATTAAATAATCGATAATTTTCTAATAATACTATGGAATTAAATAATCGATAATTTTCTAATAATACTATGGAATTAAATAATCGATAATTTTCTAATAATACAATGGAATTAAATAATCGATAATTTTCTAATAATACTATGGAATTGAATTCTACGGAATTTACTGGAAATAAAAGTATCAGTTATAATTGTTTATTTATTGACATGGATTTTCACTGACACATGTGAACTATGTAGTAAATTTAAGACAAAAAAGATGATTTTCACGTTCCTTATTATTAAATTTTCTTTATTACGACGGGTGCGTTCTTTTTGTTTTTGCATTCTTACATTGTGTATATTTTGAAACTTGTTTGCTATGGTGCATAGCCGATTACAGATTTTTTTTAATTAAATCTGAAAAAAAAATGATGAATCCTTATTGAACTGATAAAACTATCAGTAAGGGATTGCATTGCCACAAAAAAATTAAAAAATGACTAAATTCTTCATTGATAAAAAGACTATGTTTCAAAATTGGGCTGCATGTGTATATAAATCTTTAAAGTTGTCTATTAATCTAGTCAACATAGTCATTTTGAGAACTCCAAAAAGATGTCTATTTGATAAACGTATTTTTGTGCAAGCAGGGATGTTTTCCGTTTTTTTTTTTTTTTTTTTTTCTTTTAATTTTCAAATACAATTTTTGTAATAACTTATGATATGTTTTGCTTGATGGCTGGCTTGCTGACGTACAAATCCCATCTTTCGGCATGCATATTTACTATATAAGTAGTTTTTGTACGGAATTGGCAATACGAGATGAGAAAACACAGCTTAGACTCCATACTTTTCAGTGAAAAATTCATAATGTTTTACGTAAGGTTGAATATATACATTACACCATCTTGTAAAATCTAATTAAATTGACGTTTTAAATTCTAGTATATCAAATAAAAAGGTACAGTAATGTGTGACACACAAGATATCAAGTATATAATTAATGAATAATTCAATCAATATTCGATAAAATTTTGATAATTATTCATAAGTTAAAACAAGTGTACTTCTTATGACAACGATCAATTGGTTGTTGTTGGCTTAATGTCCAGTGGCTAGTATGTCATGCATGTTCCGGAAAAAATATTAATAAAACACCGAACTGAAAGGTATCTTTAAAAAGAAGGAAGTCCATAAAACCTGACAAAATCAAACGCTCCAGTATATGAATCAACGGAACGAATGGAAAACAACTGTCATATTCCTCACCTGGTACAGACATTTTTCATAGAAAGAGATGAGTGAAAGAAGAACAGATAGTAAAGAAAGTAACATTTATTACTTTTATGAGAATTGATGCATAATGAATAAGTTAACATATTGACACGTTCCTCTTGTGCGTGCTATTAACAAAATAACATCTGTATAGATGTATATTTAGTGTGTCGACACTTACAAACACAGCATGGAAACAGATGTAAAATCAGTACATGAATACAAAATCTGCCTCATATTGCATGTTTCCCTTTTAACAGAATCATTAGATTAAATCACCTCTTTGTATGGAGACTGAGTGAATAACCTTGAAGATGGACAACATTAAACTAAAATAAATTAAATGCATATTTTGAAAAAAATGGTTTAAATTGAAAATTGCTTTTTGAAGACGTATTGAATTATATATTGTTCAATAATAATTTTAATAAAATAGTTTTCGGTTGAAAAGTTTTTTTACTGATTTACATAAATGAATTGGATTATAAACACCTTTTATTGATTATGAAAAATCAAAGGCTAATATTCTTAGAACCCTTATTTTGAAAAATAAATAGGTTTCACCAATTCATTTGTTTTCTCTTGAAGTGAAATATAATTTCAGATATATCCAGATAATCTTAAATCGTTAGTGCAATTATGTAATAAAAAATCACATTACACGTCTGTTTTTCGTAATGACCGTTAAGTTATGATTTGGACAACTTGCTTTGAAAATTTTAGATAATCACTCGTATTTTCAATCAAATTAGATCTAAAACTATGTTTCATATAAGCCGATAGCATGTACACTGAATTATTCAAATTGGTACTCCCTGAGACTACACAGTAATTATATATAATACAGTAATAGTAGTCTCAGGTACTTCGTACAAAAGAGTAAGGTTTGCTATTTGTTAGGTTATACACTATACACAAATGGTCAATACTCAGACCATAAAGGTTGACATATGACAATTTTATATTGTTGAAATACGTGTGTTGACTTAATTAGATGGAAAGTGTTTAATTGTGATGTTGTCTCACTGACGTACATCACAGGTTCTACTATTCATAGGCAGATAAAGTATCACTAAATTAACTGAAAGCGACCATGATCGAACATTGGAAGGGTCTTCAGTTATTTTCCGATTTCCGTTATGTTTTGCACTGACCATTAACCCGGGGAGATCATATGTTTTTCAACTTCACACAACAAACTTTTTATATTTCAATAATAATATATACCCGTATTTACTTTTTCCTAATTTTAGATGAAAACAAGTTTTTTTTGTGCGGGGTGGGGGGTTTCAAAGCTCTACGTTTTGGTTTTTATTATTATGCTATCCACTTTTGTTCCTTTCACATAACACATGTTTATTTCTTCCATCAAGACAACAAACAAATAAGCCATGAAAGTTCAATTTCTAAATAAATTAAATTGAAAACGTAATTTTGTATAGTAACGTGACTGAGAAGTTGACGACATAGACAGACATAATATTTCTTATAAAATGACAAAGACATCAAAACGTTTACTGCAAAAGTCATTGAACGTCTCAAGACTGAAAAACCTTTTCAGTATCACAGCTGATAATAAATCTAACATTTATTAGATCGTCTGTCCTTTATCAAGTTTCATTACTCTAACTCTAGACAAAGCAAGAAGGCATACTTAAATTTCCACCACAAAAATCATAGATGCTTATCATAAATCAGAACAGTTGACTTTCATTTGCTGATAATAAAAATAAACATTTGCCAAATTAGTTTTGCGTCATTTATTCTTTATACTGCCATTTTAACCAGCTGCAGATGTCAATTATCAAATTTGTAAATATCATTTATGATCTGTTCTCAGCGATTTTCTTTAACCAAACATACAGATAAACATACGTCTATAATGTTTCCTTACAGACAAAAATAGGGTACGAAGGTTGGTAAAATAAACCTTTTTTACATAGACTATATACAATGATATAGGCAACATAAACCGGAAATTTACATGGTGGGGTAAGCATGATAATAAAAGATACGTAGGGACTCAGGAAACACAACTACATTTTTATTACTTTGGCCTTGTAATGCGCTACAAAAAATGATCAAAACACACAGAAGAGTAATAATGTAAGGAATGATTTACTATTGTGCATTTCAGTTCGATAAATCTTCAAAAATAAATAATAGAAATTAGATTTTTAAAAAACATTTTTTTTTTAAGTGAATCTTAATATATATTTAATATACAAACTCTGACAATATGTTTCTTAATGTTCCCCCTCCCCTCAAGTATTTACAAATTGCACATTATATCTAAATGTTAAAATATTATCAATACGGTAAATTACAGGTAATTGAGTGAATGAATTGACCGTGACAGCAACAGGTCAGGTTTTATACATTATAGGTTAAATACAACTATTACTTTTCAAAGAGATTTCTGATTTTAGCATCTATAAAATGTCAGAAGTGTGTTATTAGAAGGTATGGCAAGTTCTGGTATAGATTTAGGACTTCAGTTCAGACGTAGCTAAACATGTATTTCAGGTTTAACAGTCTATTACTAAGGAAATTCAGTATAAAGTATGGAGTCGTTTCAAATATAATATGTACAGTGTTGAATTTGCTGTACTGAAGACGTTCCTTCAAATATATAGAATATGGAACGATGGTGAATATATAGGATATGTACAACAGATAATTGTAAATTATGAACGATGTTGTAATTAAGACATTCTTTCCAATTCTTTTGTTAATCTTATAGTAATTGCAGTTTTAGTTGTCCATAGTGAATGTAGTTGTGTAGTTGTGTTTTCTCTTTCCTTTGGTTCGGACTTCTAGTTTTCAAATATAAACCATGTATAATGACCACTTGAAATTTATTAACGAGTCTTTAATGATCAGAATCCACTTGTTATCGCCAAGATTCCAATATTAACGTTTTGAATACAGAAACCGGTACAGAGATCGTGTCAAAACTGCTCTAACAAAAACAAACGAACAAAAGGTAAGTAAATAACATATGTCTGATGATGAAAATAAACCATAGGAAAACTAGAAGACATATGTATTAGAATCAAAACTAACCAAAATGAAAAGAAGGGTACAAAAAACCGGTGATTTTAGAAATTACCTCCCTTTAAAGATTTATATAATACATTATCCGATGAAATAGAAAAATAAAATGTACCAGTCTATTTTTCGTCTTTGTTTTGCAACCCCATCTTGATTTATATACACCACTGACTGTTCTGAATGGTTGAAACAATGCAATTTTCAATATCAGCAGATTTGACACGGTCATCCTTTCAGTCTAAGCGTTCATTGAAATGTTTGACGTTGTGACCTTAGATTGTCCTGTAACAAACTGGTTAGAAAAGGTATTATTTTCTAATTGCCAGCTTTTTAGAAAAGGTAATATTTTACAATTTCCAATAATGATTTGTTACTCACATTGTTACTCAATGAAAGTCTACAATACATAATTGAAATGGAAGTCGGCTAATTGAATCCCCATGTCTGGCGTCTTGGTGTCCGAAAATGATAGATGAGATGAAGTGTAAATCATTTGTATTTCAAAGAAATATACTGTTAATCGTAATGAAATGGTTGTAGATGATAGAAAAAATACCTCCCCTTGTATAAAATGGCCTTTGAATTACAAATCTACTACAAAGAGCTAATGGGGCACTTTAAAAAAAAATTTGATCCTAAACTTTGGCAAACTCTTTTAGAGTTTGTATGACAAAAGGAAAATAATGGCAAATAAAATCAGTTTACAAATATTAATAGTGGAATTTTAAAACTTATTTCTGAAAATTTACATAACTAATATGGACTATGCAAGCCGATATTCAATTTAGATTAAAAGTTGAAACGAATGAGACTCTACAAAATGAAAAGAATTGTGACAAAAAAGTGTTTAGATCTAAGTAATATGTGGCTACTTCTCTAAAATATGTAGCTTCAAGAATCAATTTGAAGAATTAAACTTTCAAAAGCATGAAATATACAATAAAAACCAATTATTACGTTGTATAAACATGTACATATATTTTCGAAATTCAACTCTCAATAAGGCAAGACATACAAATGAAATTAACGGTTTGTGAGAGAAATTATACAGGTGTAAAACAGATAATGTTATTGATAGGGGAGAATAATAAATTGATGGTCAATATTCAGTTGAGACTACTGCTTGGAATAGTGCACTACCATTTTGTTAAATCTTATTTGTGGTTAAATTTGAACATTAATGATGAGAATAGTTCAACTATTTTACCATAATGTATATTTGTCTCATACAAAACAAAACAAAACAAAACAAAACAAATAAAACAAAAGAATAAAATACGTAAGCTGGTCAAATATATTTATTTTGCAATTGTAAAATGATGTGACAGTTTTGTGTTATGCCAGAAAATAATAACATCTGTAACAAATAAGGACGCAAGTTTTGTCTACTTAATCATTATTTCTTTAGAGGAAAGCAGGAAAGACGTTAAAGAGCCATATATAGTACAGTTAACTGAATGAAAAGCAATGTATCGCTGGGATTTGCTTCAATATGCATTTGGTTTTCAATTTTATGTATGTCACGCCAATAAACTTTTTGTGTTTTTTTCAAAAATCAAATGACATATCTGACAATAAGCATATACATCCCTAAACGTTTTCTTGTATAACAAGGAATGAATGCATCGACCTGTCCTTTAACATGAAGATCTCTTGCTTCTAGTTAGAGGCATATAAGTTAATAAAATTTTAACAACTTGTTTGTGTCAATTTCTGTCAAATTATAATGACAGATTGCCACTCCTTGACTTCTTGATATCAGTGTATGAAAGACGTAAACAGTAATTATTTTAAAAGAAAAATGTATTTATTCACCAGCTCACCTGGACCGTTGTAATATTGCCATCATCGTCGTGCGAAAACCACAAACCTAAGATTCAACCAACTTCACTCAAATGATTTATTCAAAATATAATTTTAAGGTTTTTTTGTCCCTGCAATTCAGAAAGCATGGCTGCCATAGCTAAAATCGAACACATGTGATAAAACGACAAAATCCAAAATCAGCTACTATGATATTTTTAGGGGAAACAAATTATGTTTAATTCCATCACCAACGTCCGACGATCGGTATGATTTTAAAAAAAACGTTTCTCCTCTGAATCCATATAACTAATTGGAACCAATCTCCCATGAAGGAACCTTAAGAATATGTCTGTATTTGTGTTCTTAAATGTTAATATTAAGTGTAAATAGTGATTGTGTGTATCATTTTGAAAACTTTCATAGATTAACAACACTGTAAATAGCACAGAGAGTCAGATATAACTATATCAGTCAATTGATTTCTTATACAAATAGCAGAAATAACCATTTAAAACCATTAAAGACAAACTTAAGAGTGTTAATCTACTTTCTTTGAAACTACCAAAACGATAAAAATAAGATGACCTGTATGATCAAAAATTTTGATTAAATAATCTTACTACCACTTTTAAAAGAGAGTTATTGCCCTTTGAATAACACTTGATTTCTTATTAGTCCATTTTGGCCCATTATCTTGAAAAGTATTATAGAAATCAAGACAGTGGAAATAGAAAAAATTATAAGCAATACTTTGACTGAAATTATCAATAGCTGTTGCCTATAAAAGTGAAAACAACACGGTATCAATTGCATGCGTCCTAAGCTCCTCTCTGGATTTAACTTCACAAGGAACGTTTAAAGCCGATTTTTTGAAAGCCAGGGATTATAATTAACGAATAAGTTGAAGAGCTATATGACCAAAAAGGACATAGAAATAGCCAAAGCCATCTAAGGTCAACTTTACCTGAGGGAGTTAAAACCTTAGTATCATAATATTTTTTTTTAATGATGTTTGATAAATTTTTCCATTTTGTCTATTTTCTTAAAACTTATGACAGAAAGATAGAAACTATAAACAGAAAACTTATCAGCAATACAAAATGTCCCGACATAAAATGCTGACAAGACTGACATCGTTGTTTGATTCCAAATATAGGAGTTATTGCTGTTTGAAATGAGATACTTGACTTTTTTTGGCGATTATGTTTAAAACTCAAATATGTAACATAAACTGTACACAATCAAATTGTCATAAGACATCAAGATATTTATTTGTCACATGATCGACACTATGAATATATAAAATCACAATTGGGTTATTCAACCTCATAAGACGAAAACAAACTGACAATGCCATGGCAAAAAACTAAAAAACGAGGAAAAGACAAACAGTTCACAACACACTACAAGGAAAAAAGCACTGAGCAACATGAACCCACCAGAAACGGGGTGTTCAAGTTCTCAGTAAGGGTAAACAAATCCTGCTTCACGTGTGGAAAAAGAGGTAAACTTTACAAATGAATTCCATTCATTATTTTAGCGTAAAGAAACAATCTGATCCTAGTACTGATGAAAATAATTTATGGCATTAATCGCACGTCATGTCATGTATATTTGAATAAACAAACAAATGTAGGAAGAAAAGATAACTATCAATATCAAAATGTTCTGTGTTTGCCAGATGAGCGATTCAGTGTTATATGTAAGCCTGTGATATGTCATCATCAAGGATGAACGTGTCAAGATAAACTGTATTCAAATTAATGAAATGCGAACATTGTTCCTGTGGTCGCATTTAAATTGAATGCATGTGTTGGAAAGTATTGGTGAAAATGTTGCTCTTCTCTGTCCTCCTTATAAGCCTAATGATTGTGGCGTCTGGATGTAGTTCAGTTGGTTCCGATTCCGAATCGTTAATGTCCTGTTCAAAATTTCACTTTGAAGAAAAGGTTTTAGAAAAACTAGTACGTTTGGAACATAAAATGGACTTGAATGAAGAAAAGTTGAAAAAGTGGGAAGAAACATTTTCCCATCAATTGGAAAAACTGGATGAAGCCATTAAACAAACAGAGATATTTGTAGAATTAATGCGAGATATTCAATTACAGGAACAATCACGGCATAATGATTCATACCACGAAATTGTCGAACGCTTCAAGGGTCAGTCGAAAAATGAAACTGAATTTTATGGAGTACAGATGAATAGTTTGCTAGAATCTCTGTCTTCAAAAATAGAAGAATTAAGTGTCGACGACAAAAACAGGAAAAATGCTCTAGAATCATTGCAGAATACTCTACGCCAAGAGCAGAACCGATTCAATCAATCATTTGATGTTATCCTAGAAAACTTCAGACTGTCCTCGAATAGAACAATTGAAGAACTGACTGCAAGGCAGCAGAAAGGTAGGATTCAATCATTTAATAAAATTTCTATCACGTTATTATGTAGTTATTAGTTCTGATTGAGCAATATAAAAAGTGTTTTCTATATTGAAACTTCAATTTTAAATTTAACAGGTTTCATAGGAATGATTATTTGAATACCTCATATAGAGCGGAATCGAAAAGGGCATTTTTGATTCACAAAATGATCTAATTTTTCATTATAATTCAAAGCATTTCTGACGTTTCAATATCCAATGAACTTAGAATAATTTGTCAACCAACTTTCATAGTTCCACGCTCCTTAACACACTTAGTAAAATCTGTCGCTGAATCATAGTATCATGTTGGAGCTATTTGGTGAATTTCTCTTGTGTAACCTTAGGAAACTACAAATGTCTAGACCACCAGTCCATATAAATATTTTAACACTTATATACACGACAAATACCCAGGTGTTTCTGAAATATTGTGTAATTTTTCTTTTTTACATTGCTAGTCTAATTAGAATGATTTCATAAAATCGAATTTTTATCCAAAGAGAAAACTTCCTTTCTAAATGAATTTCTAATTCTATTCAATTACACACGTGTTGTTTAAAAAGTTATACATTAAACTTATCAATTAATCTTTTTGGTTTTAAAATAGTTATTTTAGTTGTTAGTTAACACGTTAAATTGATTTGAGCTAGATACGTGTGGCTCTCTTAGTCTTGGTTCATTCTCTATGAAAGTTTTGCATATTTGACATGTTTAACTATTTAAATATCAAAATTAACATTTAACTATCAAAATCATATGAAGGCGATTTATATTATATTTAATATTTATCCGTATATTTTGAAATTTTATTCATGAATACTAGTTTTGGAGTCTTGAAATTTATACAAATTTAGACATGGCTATGATATAGATAAATGACCTTCAGAAATGTTTCACAAACTTAAATTTAGCATCCAGGTTTTATCCAGCGGTATAGTTTGCAAATTACAATTTTTGTGGTATTTTGTATTCATGTGCAACGCTAATTATTACAAAGCGTTATTTTTTTTTATAGGCGTAACATATATACAAGGTGCATTACTTAATTAAATATTGCCTTACTCATTCAATTTATATCTTGTAATAAAAGACGGATATTGAATATGAAATTTCCTACAAAGGGATATTTAAACATACGAATTTGATATAATGTAGAGTATCACCAAAATCTTCCAAAATCATCACATAAAAAGTAGAATCACAAAAATACTGAACTCCGAGGAAAATTCAAAAAGGAAAGTCCCCAATCAAATGGCAAAATCAAAAGTTCAAACACATCAACCGAATGGATAACAACTGTCATATTCCTGACTTGGTACAGGCATTTTCTTATGTAGAAAATGGTGGATTGAACCTGGTTTTAAAGCTAGCTAAACCTCTCATTTGTATGAGAGTCACATCAAATTCCATTATATTGACAACGATGTGTAAACAAAACAAACAAAAACAATAGGTAAAAATATGAGGTATAACTTGACATTTGATAAATACCGTACAATCTGAAATGATGATCTCGAATCAACAAAATTAGTATGTATGACACGTTATGCAATTACTTCAGATAACAAAAAATATTTTAAAGACTTGAAATTATATTTTAATTTCACTTAGTTTCATCAAATTCTCGATTTTGATCTTCTTGATGTAAAAATAAAAACAGAACTGTAAAAACGATTTGATACTATAAAATCATGAATATCCAACATTATATCAATAATAAAAAGAATATTTTTATTTTGACATTGATTCTTTCTGTAAACATGAAACAATTAATCATTTCATTTGCACATGCTACTATTGATAGATTTTTTGCAAATAAATTCTTTATGGTGTTCTCTTTTAATTACAAATTCATTCTGAAAATATGAACTCTTGAATGAATATACTCAAATCTTTTTTATACAGATTATGAGGTATCGATGGAGAAACGGACCATTATGGCATTCTCAGCGTACACAACAAATACACAGATTATATCACATTATACAAATGTGAAGTTTGAGAAGATTTGGACCAACATAGGAAACGGGTATGATCCAAGTACCGGAATATTTACTGCTCCACGTCAAGGGATCTATCACATTACCGCAGTTGTTATGTCTGTTAGTGGTCAAGCATTTTATCTCCATCTCAAACACAATAACGAATATACAGCAGGAAGTTGGGTATCGGGCGATGGTTATAAGACCGGTACATTTGATGTTGTGTTTAGTCTACAGAAAGGTGACACAATATCTGTCGGAAGTAAGAGAACTTCCAGAGTGTACAGTAACAGTGATAATTTTAATACATTTTCTGGACATCTTATCGCATGACCAGATACACACTTACAACGGAAAATGGTTTTGTTATTCAGTTGGACATTTTTGTGCATTTTGTAATACAGTTTGAATAATAATAACGTGCTATCTATTTGATATCTAAGCTGAATAAATAGGTATTACGAGAATTATTACAAAGTTTTGTGAGTGCAGTTGTTAAGAATACACCCAATCACCACCAAATTATGTAATGTTAACAGTTAATATTGCAATTATGATATACTTTTACTTTCTTGGTGTTTTTTTTTATGGAAGACTGTTCAATAAAAATTAGATGTCAATGTCAGTTAACAATTAACAATTAAGATCCGTCTATAAAAAAGAAACATTAATCAATAAACCGTTACCTTGATGATAGTAAAAAAAACTATCTCAAAATACTATGGAATTGAATTCTACGGGACTTACTAGAAATAAAACTTATTGTTATGATTGTTCATTTTTGGATTTTAAATTTTCGATTCCACATGCGAACTATGTTTTGCAATTTACGACAAAAGAGATGATTCGCGTCCTTTTAGTTAAATTTCTTTTTTCGATGGTTGAGTTCTTTTTTTTACCCTTCTTACGTTGTGTATATTTTGAAACTTCTTCGCAATGGTGCATAGCAGATTACAGATTTTTTTTTATTAAATCTGAAAAAGTTTTTTATGTTTTTTTTTTTCTCCAAATTTTGATGAAAGTAATTTATATAACTGATGAAATTATAAAGTAGGGATTTTATAACCACAAAAACTTTTACTGAATTTTTTAATTGATAAAACCTTTTGGATTAAAAGTTGGGCTGCAGGTTATAGAAATCTTTAAAGTTGTCTATTAATTTAGTCAACAGAGTCATTTTGAGAACTGAAATTAAAAAAGATGTTCATGTGTTAAACACATCTCTGTACAAGCAGGGATGTTTTCAATGTAATGGAATTCTGTTCGACTATCATACAACTTAGAGGTGTAGCTAGCTATAAAACCAGGTTTAATCCACCATTTTATACGTAAGGAAATGCCTGTACTAAGTCAGGAATATGACGGTTGCTTTCCATTCGTTAGATGTGTTTGAGCTTTTGATTTTGCCATTTTTTTAAGGACTTTCCGTTTTGAATTTCCCTTGGAGTTCGGTATTTTTACTTTTGTTTTAATTGTGTTTTTCAAATACGAATGTTTTAATCGCATTTAATCATGTTTGTTTGCCTTATTGCTGGCTTGTTGCCGTACAAACCACATCTTTCTGCATGCATGTTTACTTTATAGGTAGTTCTAC
The DNA here is from genome assembly GCA_017311375.1 of Mytilus coruscus. Classification (NCBI taxonomy): domain Eukaryota; kingdom Metazoa; phylum Mollusca; class Bivalvia; order Mytilida; family Mytilidae; genus Mytilus; species Mytilus coruscus. Next base: position 63,997,721 of record CM029603.1, on the reverse strand, counting down.
TACGGAATTGGCAATATGAGATAAGTAAACACAGTTCAGACTCCACACTTTTCAGTAAAATTTATAATTAATTTTTTACGTAAGCTTGAATTATTATATTAACATTACACCATCTTGTACAATCTAACTAAATTAGCAAGTTTAGATATATCAAACTAGAACACATCCGCGACGTGACCGAATTAAAGTACCTATGCCTTATTTTTAGCCTAGATGTTTAGGATTCGTATTGTCATCTGATAAAGTCATGGTGATTGTAAGTTGCACAGTTTTTTATGCTTTCAAAATCTTTCTGTTTGAACCCATCCGGATTTTCTTACTTTAATAAAATTACTATAAACTAAATCTAATTGTTTAACTAATTAACCAAAATTAATAGTGGTATTGAGGTGAAAGATAACAGACTTGTTAAATAGTGTACTATAGTGCATGATAAATATAAAACAACCACTGGAAGAATTCGAGGTTTTCCTGATAGAGCAGATATTTACAGTAGGTAATAGGTAACTACAAACAGAAACTACATGTGACATATACTATTGGTATCGGTATCGGATTCGACCCGAACTTGTTAATTATTGGTAATATTAATTACGTGGTAAACAAAAGGACCTGGAATGGTGTAATTTTAAACAACACCATTGTCCATTATTAGTTATATATAAAGTTGAATTCTTTGATTCGTCATTTTTACGTCATGCCGGTTAACTAATCGGACCTCGCTATTTTAGTAGTATAGATTAAAAGACACAGTAATGTGTGACACACACAAGATATCAAGTATATACATAATGAATAAATCAATCATTATTCAATAACATGTTGATAATTATCTATTAATTCAAACACAATGTACTTCTTATGACAACGACTCATTGGTTGTTGTTGGCGTAACGTCTAATGGCTATTATATCATGTATGTTCAGAAAAAAAAAAAATGTTTACAAAAATACCGATCGGAACTCAAAAGTAACTTTAAGTTAAGTCTGCCCCATATCTTGACTTACATCTAGAAATTGACAATGACGGTCAGTTGAAAACAAAACTTTATGACAAAAGAGATGATTTCAGCTTCCCAATTGTGAACTTTCCATTTTTATGTAGAAACATTCCAGCAGCGCCTGCATATGGAGTATATATCTCCCAGTTGATACGATACTCAAGGGCTTGTATTTCCTAACATGATTTCCTTGATAGAGGGTTGCTGCTCACACGGAAGCTATTAAACCAAGAGTTCCAAATGGTGAAGTTGATATCATCCCTTCGTGAATTTTACGGACGCCATCACGAGTTGGTTGACCGTTACGGAATATCCGTTTCACAGATGATAGCGGATATGTTCCTAATGTCGTAACTACAATCCCGTCCCCTTTTCCTGAATTTGACCTACCGAATTAGACTTATTACCGGGTGTGTACTAACATGAACAACACGACGGGTGCCACATGTGGAGCAGGATCTGCATAACCTTCCGGAGCACCTGAGATCACCCCCCAGTTTTTGGTGGGGTTCGTGTTGCTCAGTCGTTAGTTTTTTATGTTGTGTTTTGTGTACTATTGTTTGTCTGTTGGTCTTTTTCTTTTTTAGCCATGGCGTTGTCAGTTTATTTTCGACTTATGAGTTTTAATGTCCCTTTGATATCTTTCGCCTCTCTTTTAAAAAGTGGGAAGTCGATAAAACTGACAAAATCAAACGCTCGACTATTTCAACCAACGGAACGATTGAAAACCAATTGTCATATTCTTGAACTGGTACAGGCATTTTTCATAGAAAAAGATGAGTGAAAGTAGATGAGATAGTAAATCAAGAAACATTTTTTTACACTTTTATGAGAATTGATGCAAATTAAATAAGTTAACAAATTGACATGTTCCACATGTGCGTGCTATTAACCCTTAAAAATCTGTAGAGATCTATATCAAGTATGTCAACACTTACAAACACAGCTGGAAACAGAGATGAAATTATTACGTGAATACAGAATGCTCCCTCGTATTGCATGTTGCTCTTTTAGCAGAATCATTAGATTTAAACACTTACTTGTATGGTGAATGGGTGAATAACATGGATGATGGACAACATCAAACTAAAATATATTAAGGGCATATTTTTAAACTTTTGGTCTAAATTGAAAATTGCTTTTTGATGACTTAATGATTCATTATTGTCCGATAATATTTATATAAATTCTTTTTGGATTGTTTCAAAATGTCATGTTTTTTAACAGATTTTTTAAAAATCACTTGGATTATAGATACCATTTATTGAATATGAAGAAATCAAAGGCTAATATTCTTAGATCTCTTATTTTGTATAATATTATGATTCTCATCAATTTATTTTTTTTTTCTCTCGGAGTGAAATGATAATTTCAGATATATCCAGATAATCTTAAATCGTTTGTGCAACTATGTAATCAAAAAGGCATGTACTAAAACGTTGAGTGTAGTGGAGTGGAGTGTTGCAGTGGAGTGGTGGAGTGTTGGAGTGGAGTCATAGAGTGAAAACATGGAGTTAGGAAATGGAATGGAGAGGAGTAAAGGATTTTTGGTTAAATATTGAACGAATCCATAAATCAATCACACTTCATATCAAATGAAATTGTTAACGAATTCAAATGAAAATCTTAAATGAAAATTATTTATAATTGGTTTTTTTTTCTCTTCTTTTTTATTGAAATTGCAGAACACGATGATTTTATATGATTTCATTTGTCATATTTGATTATTCATTAAAGTTGAACAATGTTTTGGGTAGCATGTTATGACAGCTCAGTTAGAGGTGTGATGATATTGTTTATCTAGTAATAATTTTTACTGTTCTGAATTTTAGTGTATTTCTAATGGCAGTTTTTTCTGGACTTTTTTTTATCTTAATCATTATACAATGTCTCATCACAAACAATTAAAATGCATCAATCGATTCACCTTAAAGGGTAAATAATTATCTGAAGAAATGAAAAACCCATCATTGTTTCTAATATCAGAAAACGTCTGCATTCAATTGGCTCTATACATTTTCAATTGATGCAATAGCAACACTCATAAGTTATACAAATTAATTCATAAATATATTTCTTGTAATAATCTACATATAATTATGTATGATATCTGAAACTTCAATATTGTGTTTATTATTGTTCTTCCAATTCTTATAATTTTACGGAAATAATAAACTTGAACATTGAAAAAATGTATTTAATACGATATACTAAGCAGGGAAAAGGATTAGCAAGGGCCCAGTAGCCTATGCTACTAAAATGTTGGACGAGCTCACAAAACTTTTATTAAAATGCCCATAGTGCTTATGTTAATTTTCACATTGTGGCAGCTTTAGCCCCTAGTTAAAAAAATGGATGTCTTATTCCCTGCAAAGTCTATCAGAGTCAAACAGAAGTTAATTATATTTGATAACTAGTGACTGAAAAATCATCTTGTCAATAAAGGTATTAAAATTATTAATATTTTTGTTAACAAGGGACCAAGATATAATAAAACTTAATTATCAATCAACATTTTCACTTTGATTTTATCATGTTAATTTAATGACTGTACTATTTAAAATATTTTGTTTCTTCCAATTATAAATAGTTAAGGACAATGTATCTAACCACCGTCACCTGTCAATAGAACCCACAAAACTGTCATTACTATAATATTACTATAACAGATTAATTCTAATTTTCGGACGTGACCTAACACATAATCACACACCTCAGACCCCCCAAAAAAAAAAAATTTTGACCCCTAAAATACCTTCATTTGAAGCAAAAGGCCACTTTATTTTACCAAAAATAAAAACACCCAAAAAACAGCAAAAACTTTACTCCCAAAAAAATTTTTTAACTTTTTAAAAACCTAAAAACACCCCAAAAAAAAACAACAAAAAATTTCAAAAACAAAAATAAAAAAGGTCAGGAGAACACACCGCGAAAAAATTCTGTTGGATTTTGGAGAAAAAAATCAATTTTACTTTAAAAATGAAACAACCTACAGCTCCCGATTTATCAATGGATATACCATTATATCCAGAATTACCTACAGAAGATGGACAAAATTATAGACTACAAAAATAACAGAAATAGAAAAACATTAATAAATGAGAGAGATAAACGTAAATCACTATACAAGAAATATAAACGCGGAGTCAATGTTACTGATGGTGTCGATACAAGTTTAATTTCGACTTCCGTTGTTTTAGCTGGTATAGGAATAGCTTTTCCTATCTTGCTTCCAATACAGATTACAGCTATTGTATGTGGAAGTTTAGGAGGTTTAATTAAATTTGCTAGACGCAAGTTAACAACAAAATCAAAAAACATTATGAAATTAAAACAATGGCAGAATGTAAATTAAACAGTATAAAAGATTTGATATCAAAATCTTTAACTGATGGACAGATAAGTGAGAATGAATTTAAATCAGTTTTGGATGAATTGGAAAATTACAACAAAATGAAAGAAAATATACGTACAAAACAAACACAAACAGTATTGAATGACAGCGAAAGAAAGAAATTGATAGAAGACACAGAAGCTAGAGTAAGAAGTGAATTAAAAAAAAATGGAAAATATCTAATTTTTTAACAAAATTACAATAGTTAATGACCCTCCCCAATGTATGAACTATAAAAATTTTGATGTAAAAATGGCTGAAGGAGGTGTTGAGTTTGGAAATCCTTTATTTGATCGTGATGATTATGATGAAGAAAAAGAAACTACTTTTCGAAATGATGAAGAATTTCAAAGTTCTATAGACAAGGAAACTGAGGTATTAAGAGATTTATCAGAAAATGACACTAAAATTCGCGAAAAGAAATTACCGAAAAATGATAAAAGATTTTATAACGAAAATAATGAATTATATTCAAACAAAAATTACAAAGATTTTTTACCAAAGAAGATTTTAATGGAAGAACAATGTTGTATGTAAAAGATGAATATGGTAGGAAATTGCATTAACATATTATCAAAAGGAGTATTAAAATTTTATAAATTTAGCACTATTCAAAGAGAATACGGTGTTGGTGGTACCGAATTTATCAAAGATGTTTTGGGTGTAGACGATTATAAAATATCTGATAGAATAATAGAAGGTAGAGCAGAGTTTCAGAGAATGTTAAATGAAACACCAATTCGTGAACTCAATAATATAGAAATTCCATTAAAAGAAATATCTACACAACAAGAAGGAGAAGAATTATTAGAAACAGCAAGTAATACCGAAACATCTGTGAAAGAAATAGAAACTTCTTTTGTAGAAGCAGGAGTATCTTACAAAGAAATGGAAACTCAAACAGATATTACAAAAGAGATGGATGGTATAATCAGTGCAATGACATCAGTAAAGAAGAGATTGCAAATGAATTAGCAAAACTGAATGAAACAAATAAAGACTTAGCAAAAGAAAATACTAAATTAGAACAAGCTAAAGAAGACAATGATGAATTTCAAATAAATAGAATAAGTAGTCGAATAAGAGAGTTGGAATCTGAGAGAAGTGCAAGACTAGAAGTAATTAATATTAATAAAGAAAAACTACGTAGTCAAGTAAACAAAATTAAAGAAACAATAAATAAAGTGTTATACGAAGACAAAACATTAGGTGAAAGAATTAAAACATTATTCAGAGAACAAGGAATTACAATAGCTAGTATTTTAACCGCTTTTGGAATGATTATTGGTGTTATTGTTGAGGCATTTACTGGTGGAACTACTTTTCTCCTTCTCCTCCTCCTCCACCATCAAAGGTGGTGTACAAGACTGGATAAAAAACAATTAAAAATCTTGGAAAACTATTATCTTTTCTTGCAGGAAAATTAGCAGCTGCATTACCAGGTATTATAGGTTCTATTGTATCTTGGTTATTGTCTGCAACAAAAGACGTAGTAAATTGGTTTGCAAACAACTTATGGGCTTTGCTTGTTTTGGTTGTTGGTTTATTGTATGCTGCTGCTAGGAATATTTAAAAAATAAATTAATAAATTTTATAAATAATAAGTGCTGTAATACCTAATACAATACTTCCAAATATTATTGCTTTTTATTATCTTCGTGTTCGTCATATTCATTTTTTGTGTTGGTTCTATTTGAACTGGTTCTGATTTTTTGGTTTTGATTTTTGGTTCTGATTGAGATTGTTGAATCAATTTTGGTTTATTTGTTTTAAAATCAACAGGATCAAGACCTGTAAAATCAAAATTTTATTATTTAAATCATCATTTAAACCGAGTGTTTGATTTTCTGTTGCAATTACAATTTTGTTGTTATAACCAACAATGGTGTCAATTTGTAATACCATATCACTGGGAGACATATATAAACCAAGTCCATAAGCATAATCAACTTTACTTCTTGCGTATTTTAAAACATTTTGATAATTTTTTATCTGAGTGGGTAAATCGATAGGACTATTAATAACATCTTGTACATTTGCTAAGAATTGTTTTTGTGCATCAAATCCTGTTCCTACTTTTAATATTTCTACCCTTGTTTGAGATTGTGCCCCTAATAATGCCCATACAAACATTCTAATAATTTCATTGATACGTTCAATACCTGCTTTTGTAAAACCCTCTGATTTATCTAATATAAATGTTGTCCAAGCCATACTTATATCTTTTGTATGACGAATTGTATCATGAATATTAAAGAAGGACCATCCCTGAATGATGATATCTGTATTCACCACTTGGTTTATAATATTCAGAAAAAGTTCCTAATCCTTTAGATGATGATTCTACTTTTGTCTCCAATCTGTATTTGGAGAAACATCAAATTCATTGCATAATTTTTGATATGCAGCTTTGTCATATGGGTTTTGTAATAACAGAAAGAAGAATCTGTTGGTAAAGGTGATTTAAGTTCTTTTAAAATTCTGGCAATGCAATAATATAAGTGAAATGTATAAAGTGATTTAGTAAGATTTGAAGTGTTTTGTATATGGTTATTGTAGGAAACACCACATCCTGTACTTGCACACCAGACTGCAAAGTTTAACTGACATTGCCACCAATCAAACGAAGAATGAATCCATGTATTCCATGGTTCGTTGGTGTGTAATGATGGGTTTTGATATTTTGAAATAAATCGGGAAAGCTGTTTTAAAGTTTTCTTTTGATTTACAAATATTATTTGATCGACAAGATTTATATCTTTTTAGAATACTTAACACTTGGATTATATGATACATTTGGCTTATATTTAAATTCTTTTGTTATCATTTTTTATATTAAAATGTACCACACTATTTCAAATATTGATAAGACAATTAACTTACAACAATACATTGATAACAGAGATGGAAATAAACGTATTGGTTTAAAATCTATAAGATATAGTGTAGGTTGGTATAATGTTTATGATGGAGTTATAAGACAAACAGGAGAAAGACTTCATAGGATTAAAGATGGTTATTATAGTTTCCAACAAATAGCGGATGAATTTAAAAAAAAAGATATTGTATTATCCGTAAATGAAACAAATGGTATTGCGTCATTAAACACTCCTATTGAGTTAAGGATAAATGAAGATTTGAAAAATATGTTAGGATTTAATAATGAACGTAAATTCGAACCTAATGAATTACATTATGGAAAAAAATTTGTAGATTTTGCTATCCATAAATCATTGTATATCCATTTGGAACAAGTTAGCACTTCTTATAATTATCTTGATGGTATGCCGAGTACTTTGTTGGCTGTTGTTCCAGTTGAAAATAAAGAGTTTGGGGATATTATAACAATAAGATTTGAGAATCCGGAATATAAGTATTTGGTAAATGGTGATATAACAGAATTGAAATTAGAAATAAGAGACGAAAATAATAAAAGATAATTAATAATTTACCAATTAATTGTGTTTTAGAAATTGTATAATTTATTTAATAAAATGAGCATACTTGGTGTCAAGAAAAAACACGTAGATACATCGGAAATAAAAAAGGAAATATTAAATATGGAGAGTGAGCTTCGAACAATGGATACTAAGGATAAAGATTTACGCCGGAGTGTCGCTGCCCTAACCATCAGAGTTTTAAATGTTGAAAATATAGTTACTAATATTAAAAATAAACCAGACAGAAAAATAATAAGTATAAATGCTGGAATTGATGGTTCAATACATACAAATCAAATGTTTAATTTTGGTGATGGTGGTTATTATGTAATGAACTTTCCAGGACAAATATTGGGTATGGGTTTAGTAAGTCTGAAAACAAACACAGATGATATAGCCGTTATGATGACTGTTAATAATAATGAGCCATATGGTTACGGAATAAGTTTGGGTAGTAGTGTCACACACAGTTATTATAACTTTAATACACCTTTTGAAGTTAAGGCTGGAGATATAATAGGTTTTGTTAGTAAGAGTGATAATTCTGCATGTATCAATACTCTAGTATCAGCGGTAATTGAATTATTTTTATAACAAATTTAATCCTTAAAATGTCGGCATACGGAAACAAATTAAATCCTTACAGAAAAATAAGAGAACCTCGTGGTGTGAAAGGTATTCGTCAAAGTGTAGTAATAACTAATAATCCTTCAACTATTGATCAAAATCAACAGCTATTAGTGAGATTCCCCAATCTAAGCAATAATGATGTTATTGTTCCAGGAACAACAAGATTAGCATTTGAGATAGATCTTACATCATCTACAGACGACAATGCAACCATATATCCAAACATAGGAAGAGCAATAGTTAAAAACAACAATTCGTATAAGTGGAAATGAAATTATGTCAATTGATGATAGTGATATTTATCATTGTTATACCGATTTGTGGAAATCTTCATCTGAACGAACAAATATGGCATACCAAGGTATTGGTGAAGCAAACATGTTAAAACACAGAGTTGGTGTAGGTGATAAAGCAAATGATACGGGTGATGAAGCAATTGCATTAGCATATAAAACAGATTTTGTATCCCACTTGATTTTGAACTATTAGAAACTCATATGCCTTTTATCAATCAGGTCTTGGTGATAGACTTGAATATGAACTTACATTTAATAATTATAGCAACATTATTAAATCTACAGATACAGATGCAAGTTACACAATTAAAAACATTTGTTTAGAATTTGATATGGTTTCCGATGCAGAATTAGCAAGACAGATAAGACAACAAGTTGATGGTAAGATGGTTATTTTGTACGATAGAATACTAAGACATAGAAAAATAACCAAAACAAATCTGATACATTGTGGAATATCAATTTAAATGTTCCAGCTAGAAGTATGAAAGGAATTCTAATGTTGTTCGAAGATCCTGAAAGAACAAGTACAGAAACTTATTATAATCCTAATATAACAAAAGTAGAAATGACAATAGAAGGTGTCCCAAATCAACTATACAGTCAAGGAATGAAAGCATATCAACAGTGGGATGAAATAAATAAATTCTTTGCTTTAAATTCAAAAAGAAATAAAGAAACAAATATACTTGCAAAAGATTTAAATTTGTCTTATACAACATTAGAAAAATATCTTACAACTAATTATGCATTATGGTTAGATTTACGTTCAACAGATGATAACTCACTACACGGTTCAGGTAGAAGAATTGAAAATGCCTCTGAAGGTATAACAATCCAAATAACTAAAACAGCAGGAGCAAATAAATCAATAAATGTTTATCTGTTTGTAATCCAGGATGCACAAATTAATTTTGAAGATGGCAGATTTAAAAATGTTGATTACTAGTAAGCGAGCAAAGCTATAGAGTTTTTTAGTTTATTTTATTTAAAAATGGAGTTGCCAAAATATCCACATTGTGCTATTATATGTGGTCAAACTGGATGTGGAAAAACAGAGTTTGTTCTTGATTTATTAGAAAAGGAATATTGTCATGTGTTTAAACATATAGTCATACTTTGTCCAACCATTCAATGGAACAAAGCATACAAAAATCGTGAATGGATTGGTGATGTTAGAAAACCAAAAACCAAAAATCTAATAATTGTTAATCCTATTGTCAAAGAAGAAGAGAAACTACAAAATTACTTAGAATGTTTTCAAAAATATGCTGGTTATCCAACTTTATATATTATTGATGACTGCAGTGCTACAAAAGAACTAACAAAGAAAAAGATATGCTGTCTGAGCTTGCATTTTCAGGAAGACACGCGGAACAATCAGTGTGGGTTATTTCACAGAGATACAACTCTGTTTTAAAGACTTAAGAGAACAAACAAAATGGTTATGCATGTTCTACACAAAAGATAGAGATAGTTTTGATAATTGTCTAAGAGAAAATGATGTTATTCCTACTTTGGAAGAAAGGCAAAGAATAAAGGAAGAACTTAAAAAAGAAACATCGTAAATTAATATTAAAGACAGATCAACCTACCGATTTTTGGTTACTTGATTAGCAATTCTTAAGCAATTCTTAAGCTATTCTCAAGTAATGCTTTAGCAATTCTTTAGTAATGCTTTAGTAATTTAGCAAATATAAGCAATAAAAAAGCAATGCTATTAGAAATATTAACAATTATAACAAATACTGCAGTATTATCATTAGTGGGTTATTTTGTATTTAGTTTTGTAAAATTAAAAATAAATTATTTTCGTTTTTGAAACATATAAAATGAATGCCGAAGAATTATTGAGCGAAAATATTGTCGAAAATATAAATATTGATGATGATAAACAAGAAAAAAACGCGAGAGATTATCATCTGTTGTTGCTGGTGGAAACAGTAAACAATATTTGGGTAAAGAATTACAACTGTCAGATATTGACAAAATGACACCAGAACAAATAGACAAACTATACTGTAAATATGAAGCTAGATTAGGAGCTAGTATGACTAAGACATTAGGAAACTCTTTTATAAATTTATATGTTATGGGTGTATCAAAGTATTTCAAAGTTGTCGATCCACCAAAACTAATACAAGACTTGAAGGAAGATCCTTTTCTCAATCACGGTTTAACTAACATATGTTGTGAACTGTATTATAAATATGGAATGTATCTTGCTCCTTTTACTGCAATGTTAACAACAGCAAGACATATCGAACCACTTGCTTCTATTGATTTTAAAAATAAAGATGAAAATAATGACATAAAAATGATGAATGAAAATTCTAAACAAGAAGAAACTGGCGAGCGAAGCGAACAGGCGGAGCGAGATACACTCAGTCCCCTTCAAAGAAATATTCAAAAACCCAAACCAAAAGACCCAAAAGAGTAGCAGCTGGTAAAAAGGTGCAGAAGCAAAAAAATGAAAGCTGAATTAAGAAAAAAGAAGAAGAAAAATTAAAAAAAGAAAACGCAAAATTTAAAATGGCTAGTGAAAAAAGTGACTTACCACAAATAACAAAAGATTCTGATACAGAAACAGATTGTGAATCAAACCCTTCGGTTGAGAGAAACTCCGGTTCCAAAGTTGATTACAAATTTGTACTTTTTCTATAGGTATTGTTGGATTGGGATTGTTTTTTTACAACCAAAGTAAGAAACCAGAAAGAATGATTAGAGAAATCATGGTGGGTAAGGAAACAACAAAACCAGAAAAACCAGAAAAACAAAAGAAAGAAATTGATCCTTTTGAATTTAATTAAGAGCAAAGTGAGAATTTAAAAATTTAATATATAAAAATGTCAACACAAAAAGACGGAAAACAAATAGCAAATATGTTATATCATGCTGGAGTGGAAACATTGTTAACAGTTGGATATGCAGAAATAGGTAAAAAGGTACTAAGGAGACCAGCACCAAAAGTAGATTTTAATGTAAATGATGTTGTAATGTTATCCATTGATATATTACTTGCAATGGCAACAAAAGATATGTTGATTAAGCAAGGTATTATACCTGCTGATATCATGAAGTAATAAAGGGAACCGCTTCTTTTTATTTTATTTTGTTTTTATAAAATGGCAAGTGCTTTAGCAATGATGCTTGGTGGGGCAATAACAAATGCTTTTGCATTTTCGGGAGTAATTATTTATTTTCACATATGGGTAGTAATGCAAATGAAGAGAAAATAAGACATGATAAAGCTATAGAAAAATTAGAAAAAGCACAACAAGAATGGAATAAAGAAGAACACAAAGATTAGATTTCATCAATGAACAATTACAAAAGGAACATCATGCCGAACATACTTTTGAAGATGTTGACCAAGCAATGAAACAATACTATTACACTACAAGTAAACAATTAACTCCATTATCACCCAAACCTAAACTAAGTGATTTTTATACACCATCAGAAGATCAAAAAATAGAAATTGCATTTGTTGTTGGTGGAATGGTTTTAACAGGTTTTGTTGTTTGGAAGTTAAAATAAGCGAGCGAAGCGATGATTACCTTGAAGAAAATGATACATTTAAATCTAAAATATTATTCCTTTGATTAAAGTTTTAAAGAGGGTTATAAAGAAATAACAAAATAAATTAAATTTCAGGACATGGTTTTCAAAACATATTCATAAATTTTGTCAGGTCTAATGAAAGCATCCCAACCAGGAGGAAACTTAGATAACTTTTACCTTTAAACTTTTCCATTACTTCCATTTGTTTTGATGTCAAAGGACATTCTCCATCATCTCTTAAACAACATATCTGATAATTTGATAATTTTATTTTCCTAATATAACTCTAGCATAAGGATCATCTTTCTCGGTATAAGCTTCAATCATTTTAAAATAAAATTTAAATTATATATTTTTAATATCCATAAGGAAAACTTCTAATTAGATTTTCATTTTCATAACATACCATTCTTTTATCAAACATATAATCATAAGCTTTAACTTGTTTAACTGTTTTAAGTTGATGATCTTTTCCTATTTTATGTTGTCATATTTTACAGTTTCATATTTTTCATTTTCATCAGTAACTATTTTTATTTTTTATCTAATGTAATCTTTTCTTCAACTTCAGCATTTAATCTAAAACCTTTACAACAGCTAACTAGTTTTTCTGTATCTAGTTTCATTGAATAATCTTTTGGACCAGCAGATATAAATTGTTTTATGTGATTAGCATTGTGTTTTGAAACAATTTCGTCTGTTAAATCACCTAATTTACTTCCATCATATTTTCTACTTTTTACATGCTTCAGAACCATCATCATTGTAAATACAAGAATCTGTATCCATGTATAAAACTCTTTCTTGTAGAATATCTAATAATTCGTATAATTTTAATCTAGCATGTGCTGTTGTAAATAAAGCTATATAAACATTTACACTTGGATTAGGTTTAGAATATTCTTCTTTTCTTTATATTCAGTTAATACAATATTTTCATCTAATATCATGGTACTTATATCTTTATATTTTCATTAAATACTATTTTAGTTATATGTTCTAAAGTAAAACAATATTCTTTTGTGTAAAATTATCTCTCATACCAAAATGTCCCCATAAATTATTTAAACATATTTTAGCTATAAATCTTAATCCCGAATTGTGTTTAACTTTGTCAATATCTAGATTATAAGCAGCATTATCTATGATATATTGTATTTTGGTTTACATTCTTTATCGTTCTCACAATCAGGTTTACAATATTTAGGATCACATTTACATCCTGAAGCTTCTTGTTTATATTTCATAAACGTATCTACATAAAGTTTAAATATATCTGTAGATGTTTTTCAAAATGTTCTAGTTCATATATTTTTGTAATTTATAACCTTTTTCTATTGCTTTATCTATTTCTATTGTAGACCAAGTTCCTACTATAACTCTTTCCTCATTAGAATGTATACATTTTCATTTTAATATTTTTACATTCTTTACATCTTTTTATTTCATGTATTTTATCATGTTTATTTAAAGTAGGATCATCTATGTGTTTACATTTAAAAGATATTTTATTCATACATGTTCTACATAATCCAAAAAGTAATTTATGTGTATTATCACTAGTTAATTGTTTATAAGGTAAAACAGGGTGATACAATCCTTTAGGTGGTAATATTTTACATTTCATTATTCCGAAATAATTATTTTTATATAATCATCTACAGAAATATCTGTATATGTAATAGGATGTCCTATAGGATATTTACAATATTTATTTACTGATGGATACAGAGAACAAAAATCTACATATCTACCTTTTAAATCAGAAAGATTATTGTATAATTGAATAGTTTCTGTTCTTCCTCCATAAAATGCATCTCTTTTATCAATAGGTTTTAAATGTGGATCAACTTCAGGATATTTTTGTTGATCAAACTCACATTCCCATATTGTATGAATTTTACATTTGGTTTTAGATAATCTTCAATAGTTTTAAGTCTTTCTTTAGTTTGGTCATATAACTCTTTCATAGTTTTTTATTTCTATCTTTTTACATATTTCTTCAGGACTATAACATTTTGTACATCCATGCCAATAACATCCAAAAATTCATAAACATTACGCATTTTATTTTCTCTATCATAATAATAACCATCGACTTTATAACATTTATTATTAATGAATAATTTCTTTTCACCTGCTCTTTTAGCATGTTGAATCATTATACCATATTCTAAAGAAATATACTCTAACCATTGTATTGATTTTTGTGAATGTACTTCTTTAATTGTCATCTTTTGTGAATTCAATTGTTTCATTTGTTAACATTAATGTTTTAAATATTTTTGTACAACATTGAGCAATTGTAATATATTGAAATGGATCAATACAATTATTGGTTATATTTAAAATAATTTTTATACAATGTACAACCTTTTGACAAAATTAAAACATCCAAAAACAATAATAAAATATTTCTTTATAGAATTTAAATTTTTATCTTTTTTGTTTCATACCATTTGTCAAATTCTTTTTTATTTTGGTAGTCATAGTATCAAAACCATAATATTTTTATCAGGATATTTACCTTTGTATTTTTGGTTTTCTGTTGTATTAAAATAATGTGGAAAGTATCCTTTGTTACCTTCAAAACCAAATGTTTTGGGAAAGCAGCTAATCCACACAATGTAAAATTTATTGAATCTATAAATCTTAAATTTATTCCTTTAATAAACATAGCTGTTAATTTTAGTCCAGAAGAAATTATGTTATGTTCAATTTTATTTTTACAATGTATCCTAAAATCGGTTGCATATCATAACCTTTTCCATAATGTGAAATAAAAGTGTAGTCTTTAAATTTGTCTCTTATGAAATATTTACAAAAGATGTCTATTACAGAATTTGTTTCATATTTAATTTTTCTACATCACTAAAACAATCATCTATGTCTAATTCTAACAAGTTTAAATCATCAATATTGAAATCACATTTAAATACTTTTACATAGTTATTTTTAAAACAGTAAATATTTTCTAAATCGTAAGCTATACAAAATTCATTATATGTATTCCTGTTTCTTGATTTGCTTCAAAATCAAAATATATATATTTATTATTTTTACTTGTTTTGGTACTGATGGTTTCATATAACATAAGTGTTCTTCATTACTTTCCGTGTATTTTTCGTAACATATTAAACATATTTTTCACCACATTTATGGTTTTACCTGTATATGTTTTATTACATTTTCACAAACAAGTTGTTTTCTAATAGTTGTTACTGTATTATCTTTACATGTATGTTGTTCAGTATAACCAATTAAACATAATTTACAAAATCTACGTTTTGCTAAAAATCCTGTTATGTTTGTTATTGTATCAAAATGTTCATCATGATAATATAAATATATTTGTTCGTTGTATTCTTCATTACCATTATATAAAATATGTTCTGTACTATTTGATGTAAAATAATTATTCTCATATCAAGATAATTTTCAAAATTTTAAATCTTCCAAATCATTTCCTTCTTTTTATTTCTACTTCTGATTGTTCATGTAAATTTTCAGCAACTCTTTTTGTAATGGTCTACCCTCTTTAATGTGTTTTAATTGTGAGTTTGTAAAATTTTCTAACAACTTGTTTGAAGCTAAAGAAGTTACAATTGCTCTTGCTAAACATATTGTATCATTATTTTTATTTGTATGATACTACTTTTATTTATTGCATCTAATATTTTTAAAGCTTTACCTTTTCCTCTTTTATTGGGTATAATAGTAACTTCAAAATAACTTCTTCTAAATTTAATTCTTCAGCACTATTTAATAATCTTTCCATTTGATCCATGAATAACTTTTAACTGTATCATATGTTCTTATAGGCCAGCTTTTATGTTTAGCAATTATGATTTCATGAATAGGTACTATTTTAATTCTTCCATTAGGGTAATCTTTTATAGAATAATCTATCATGTGATCAAAAGCATTTGTAAATGTTTCTGGTTTTTCATCCTTTAGACTAATTTTATAATTAAATACATAAATACTTGCTTTATGTTTATATTTTTTGTCAAAACAAGTTTATATGAATCTCCTTGCTTGGATAAAATTTTATCCTTTTTGCCTCCATTTTTAAGAAACAATTTTAGTTATATTTAAAATGTCTAAAATAAATCTAACAAATAAATTAGCAGATGAATTACATCATAGAGTTGTAAAATCTTTTCCTAAAAGACGTGTTTATGTCAATTCAATAGATCAAACATGGGCGGTTGATTTGATAGATATGCAACAATATTCAAAACAAAATAAACACTATAAATATTTATTAGCAGCTATAGATATTTTCAGTAAAAATGGTTGGTTAGTTCCATTAAAAATAAAACAGGAGTAACAGTAAGTGAAGCATTTAAAACATTATTTAAAGAAAGAAAACCAATGTATATTTGGTCGGATAAAGGATCTGAATTTTATAATCGACAAGTAAAAGAATTGTTAAAAGATAATAACATAAAGTTATATTCAACTGAGAATGAGGAAAAGAGCAGCGTGGTGGAACGCTGGATAGGTACAATGAAACAACATATGTTTAAATACTTTACTGCTAATGAAACTTTTAAATATTATGATATATTGGATAAATTAGTTAAAAATTATAATAATACAGTACATTCTTCAATTAAAATGACACCTGTTAAAGCAAGTAAATTAGAAAATGAATTAACCGTGTATAAAAATTTATATCCAGAAAAGAAAGAAAATTAAAAACCTAAACTCAAAGTAGGTGCTAGAGTAAGAATAACAAAAAGAAAGGTAAATTTGAAAAGGGTTATACTACTCGTTGGACCAAAGAAATATTTGTAATTGAAAAGTTTTAAATACAAACCCTGTTACTTATAGAATAAAAGATTTAAAAGGCGAAGAAATTAAAGGTGGTTTTATGAACAAGAATTACAGATGACCAAGTTTTAGTTTTGCTGTTAATTTATTACCAATGCTCATAATAATACCAACTGATTATGTATGATCACTCCTTATATGGAATATCCTCTTGCGATTGTTTGAATTTGGCGAACGCATCTGACGAGACATTTAACCTCGAACCTTGATGACTTGCATTCAACTATTGGAATAAAGTCTGCATTTCTCCAAATCGATTGTTAACATTAATTGAATACTAATTAAAGTTTTAGATCTTTATTTTCATTTGACATTAATATCTAGAAAAACAATACAACATTTACACACAATAATGTATCTAAAACAACTAGTATGTGTTGGTTGTTAACTCGGTTACTAGTCAAAAGAAACAAATCTCTTACAACCGTGAAAAAGTTACCTTTTGTTCGGCGGACATGCATGTCCGCTAAATGTTTACACTTGTTACTATGCAACAGATCTAGCAACAGTCCGATCAATATTCCATCAATACCTTTTGTTCGGCGGACATGCATGTCCGTTGAGCAATAGCTGTCTTATTGTGATTGGGGCGTTTCGTTGGTTGTCGCGGGCAGTGGTTGTCTCCAGTATTCAGCATATTCTGGATTGGAAAGCATTTCTGTAATATCCTTTAATTTACCAGCGGTGAAATAAGAAACTGGCAATCCAACCAAACCGAACCGGGGATAACCTTCAAGAACCCTAGAGAGATTCCGTAACCTTCTTGCATGTCTATCGGAATAATCTATGTTTGTTTTTAACCAATCACGCCATGATTCTTTGATTTCATTTTATCGTATTTATCCTCGTGCCAAGCTTTGACACGCACCAAAAGGCACCGAACTTAATATATAACAAAAGCATTTGCGCCTCACACCTCTTCACTTGTCTCGCTGCACGTCGCAATATATTTAGGAGTTGTTCTGTTGATAAAATTCCTTGTATATTCCACACGTCCTCAACGAGAAACTGTTTATCTATTCCACAATGATCCACACATTTGGAACGAAGATAATCATGGAGTTCCTGGGGTTAAATGTTTTCTCTTTTTGCTTGCGTGAATAATGAATCCAATTTTGACTTTGGTCGTTTTGGTAAAGAAGGTTTAGGTGCATCAGGTCCGCTTTCTTTAATTTGCTTTATCACTAATGTCATTTGTTCATAATAGTTCGATTGTTCAGTAATAATAACAGATTGTTCCGTTGACCACATCCCTGGAATACACTGATTTGAAGGTAAAATTAATGTCTCTGCATTTCTTGAATATTCCAGCAATTTAGATGAAGAGGATAAACAGTCATCTATTTCATTTTGAAGTTCTAAAGTAGAACATACTCTTGACAACCATGTAAATATTTCCAATAATCGATTTAAATAGACTAAAAATAGATTTAAAAGTCATGTCCTATTAAATGGCACTTCACAAATGTAAAAAGCAATTTAAGTTGTAGTCGTATTGATCCGTTTTATTACTAGACTATATTGATAAAATTAATTAAAATCACAATTTACATTTTACCATTTCTGGAGGTTGGGGCGCACTGGGAAATTTTTTTTTTTCCCACAGAATTCTTTCTCTGCCTGTTCTCCCGGCCTTTTTTATTTTTGTTTTTGGAATTTTTGAAGTTTTTTTTTTTGGGTGTTTTAAGGTTTTTAAAAAAGTTAAAAAATTTTTTGGGAGTAAAGTTTTTTGCTGTTTTTGGGTGTTTTTATTTTTGGTAAAATAAAGTGGCCTTTTGCTTCAAATGAAGGTATTTTAGGGGTCAAAAATTTTTTTTTTTTTGGGGGTCTGAGGTGTGTGATTATGTGTGACCTAAAAGTTTACTATCCCATGAATCTGATGTGCTACAT
Source organism: Mytilus coruscus (assembly GCA_017311375.1). Lineage (NCBI taxonomy): Eukaryota > Metazoa > Mollusca > Bivalvia > Mytilida > Mytilidae > Mytilus > Mytilus coruscus. The sequence continues at coordinate 63,978,668 of CM029603.1, read as the reverse complement.
TTCATGTGAATGACAAGATTCTTAAATATTGAAATGTATAAAAAATCATTAATTGATCATCATCGAATAAAACTATATAATTTATGTCAAACAGACAAAGTTTTGATTCTTGATTTAAAATAACTTAAATGAATGATAAATTGATCTCCATAGATACATAGATCTTTTACCAAATAAGCAAATTCATATCTTTTTCAAATGAAACATACATACTCCAAGTGTCGTTTTTCTTGCAAAAGACTGTTCTGTTTATGCTGTTGTTTTTTTTATATACTTGAAGTTTGTAACTTTAACGTTGCTTTGCAAGTAAAATTATTTACACCAGAATGTCGTTAACTAACATTCTGGTGTAAATAATTTTACTTGCAAAGCAACGTTAAAGTTATAAACTTCAAGTATATAAAAAAACAACAGCATCAAATTGCTGAGAGACCCCCTCCTAAATTATAGAAATCTATCATTTAACATTAATCATAATATTTTGGGGTGTAAATTAGATACACCTACTTGGTGCATCTTATACATTTCAGGACATCTTTAAAAGAGGGACGAAAGATACCAGAGGGATAGTCAAACTCATAGATCGAAAACAAACCGACAACGCCATGGCCAAAAATAAAAAGACAAACAGACAAATAATAGTACAGATGACACAACAAAGAAAACTAAAGACTAAGCAACACGAACCCCACCAAAAACTTGGGGTGATCTCAGGTGCTTCGGAAGGGTAAGCAGATCCTGCTCCACATGTGGCACCCGTCGTGTTGCTTATGTTATTACAAATCCGGTAAATAGTCTAATTCGGTGAGTTACATTCGTGAAAAGGGAAGGGTATTGTAGTTACGACATAAGGAACATATCCGATATCATCTGTGAAACGGTTATTCCATAACGGTCAACCAACTCGTGATGGCGTCCGTAAAATTTACGAAGGATGATTTCAACTTCACCATTTGGAACTCTTGGTTTAATAGCTTCCTTGTGAGCAGCAATCCTCTATCAAGGAAATCATGATAGGAAACACAAGCCCGGGAATATCGTATCAATTGGGAGATATATACTCCGTATGCAGGCGCTGCTGGAATGTTGCTACATAGAAATGGAAAGTTCACAATTGGGAAGCTGAAATCATCTCTTTTGTCGTAAAGTTTTGTTTTCAACCGACCCTCATTGTCAATTTCTAGATGTAAGTCAAGATATGAGGCCGACTTAACTGTATCTGTAGTATCCTTTATCTCTAGTTCGATGGGATAGATTCGTTCAACATAGTCACCAAATTTTGTATTATTTAGTGAGAGAACATCATCTATATAGCGGAACGTAGAGTAAAAGGATATTGCTAACTTCTTATCTTTCTTCCTAAGAAGTTCCTGTATGTAGAAGTCAGCCTCATAATAATAAAGAAACAAGTCGGCAAGAAGAGGGGCACAATTGGTTCCCATTGGAATTCCGACAGTCTGTTGAAAAACACGTCCTCCAAACGTAACAAATATGTTGTCAATCAAGAAATCAAGCATCTTGATAATGTCAGTTTCAGAGAATTTTTTGTTTGAATCAGAGTGATTCTTCACAAAGTAGGATTTATCCCTCCCCAAGACAAGATACTTGTATCTACGTTCGCCATTCTTTTTAATGAAACAAAGTAATACCAACTCTTTCAATTTGGAACGTGTGTGCGACCTAGACTGCATGATTGGAGATACAACCTTAAATCATACCTATGACACATCCAAGGTGAATTATATTGGTACGGTGTACATGAAAGCAGTTGGACGTTGTTGAGACCAAACATCCAAATTCATTCTATGATTTTTAAAGCTATAAAAACATATCTTATAAATTGGTTTAATTTTAAAACTATTAACCCAACAACTCAACTACACTCCATTTCCTAACTCCATCTTTTCACTCCATGACTCCACTCCAACACTCCAGCACTCCAACACTCCACCACTCCACTCCACCACTCCACTCCACTCCAACACTCCACTCCACTCCACTCCACTCAACCTTTTAGTACATGCCAATCAAAAAGCACATTACACGTTTGTTTTGCGTAATGACTGTTAAGTTATGTTTTGGACAACTTGCTTTGATGAAAGTCTTAGATAATCACTTGTATTTTGAATCAAGTGAGATCTAAAACTATGTTTCGTTTAAGGGCATACGATACAGTTTTGATCCCGTATTTAAATTTTGATGAAAATTTGCATGTAGGCTATTTTTTACCTGATTAAATCAAATATGTAATAAAAATATACCTTCATGTGCTACTTTTGAGTAAATTGAGGTTCAAATTTCAGATATTTCCTCAAAATACGGATTTGTGGACGTATTTTTCCTTTCGATAGAGATGCATAACTTTTTGTTTTAAAAGATAAACACGATCTTTTTTGTTAAATTATTTGTAATTTATGTGTTATATAAATATTGCATAAATTTGTACATTTTATTTTACAAATAACTCAAATTTATCAAATGTTCATGAATGTAGGAAAAAACCGTAATTTTTGCTGTATATTAATCAAATTTAAAAAATGCACTATTTACGTTTTCATGAAAATTGGTACACATAATCATCTTACGTAATTAAACCAAATGTCATTTTAAAAAAAGAGGGGTCCATGAACTCGTTTTCAAGTTAAATCAGTTTGAATGATAAAAATCAACCAAAAACTGCATCTTTTCCCGATAAGTCACCGTTTGACGTCGCGAAAATAACAATTTACGTTAGCAACGTCATTACTTCCCCTGTAACTGTATCGTATGCCCTTAAGCCGATAGGATGCACACTACACCTGAATTATTTAAACTGGTACTCCCAGAGACTAACACAGTAATTATACATAACACAGTAATAGGAGTCTCAGGTACTAGTACTTTGTACCATAGAAATATTATATTGACAGGAACTCCAACAAACTGACTTCAAACGTTTATAGTGCGATGCCGCAAAATCGTTAAGTATCTGTTAATTAACTCGACATGTCATATGGATGCATGGGTTCCATCAAATTTTTGGAACCTCGTGATAGATCGTAATTACGGAGCATACCGAAATAACCGGATGTGTACTTAATTGTCAAGAAAATGACATTTAACGACCATGTCACTAAATGACAAATATGTCAGTTTTAACGAGTTTTGCTGCATTAAAACAAATAAAAAGAAAGAAACGAAAACATCGCGACTGTTTTCACAAAAAAACTGAAGATTAAAAATACTCGCAAGCCATGAATATTTCAGTTTAAGTTACAATCAATGTAAATAGTAAGATTTTTATTCATGAGAGGGCCGTTAAATTGGCTAAACATGCATAAGTGTTATATACATGATAGGCTTGTAAATCATAAAAAAGGGCTTTGATCGGAAAAAAAATCATATTTTGGCATAATGAAATAAATCATATCTTATCTCCTTATTTTAATATTAGCTTTAATAACAATAAATTCCTTTCGTAAAGAAAAAAAAAAAGGTTGTAATCTGCCTCTGTAATTGAGGTTTTATTGCTAAATTTGACAAATATTTAGATTAATTGTTTACTGATAGTCCATTGGCAAATATTTCATGCAATTCAACAAGAAACAAGTCATTCCTAAAATAAAATCTGTTAGACGTCAGAGCAATCTCGGACTAGTTTGACAGTTGAAGGTTTTTTTTAACTTTTGAGTTATGATAAAAGGTAACAATTCATCTGTCTCGTAACCTGATACATGCTATGTAGAGGTCATCACGTGCGTGTAATCATTAACCTCTTTTAGTCTTTAAAACATATTTGATAAATACGTTAATAACATTTTTCTACATAGAGACGATAAAGAAAACTATAGATATTCTTGTAACATTCGATAAAAATATACAACCTTTAACTTCAATTTCAGCTATCCTTCGTCATCTTATACACTACACGCGCATCACATTATTTTCCGCAAACACCAAACTTCAGGTACATGTAATTTTTAATACCGGATATTTCCCGATTTCCAAGTTCCAATGATTAAAACATATTAAACAAAACTAAAAATAATCTTGCCCTCTTTCCGAATGCAGTTATTTTTTTTTTATGTCATTCTGTTAAATATGGACTGATTTTTCAGATCTTTTCAGCTTTTGCCTTCATTAATTGAACGGAAACAGGTGTCGTTATTTATGTGGAGATTCACAAATAACCACGGGAGTTTCCGTGTATATTTTCATTGATAGGTAGATAAGACACTCGAGACCAAATCACGTGATAAGACCAGCTTCAGTAAACAGAACAGGCGAAGGTGGCATCGCAGATACCCCACAAAGGAGTTATCACGTACTTGACAAACTGAGTCGGAACCTTTTATTTTGTTAAAGAAATCGTGGAATGCGAATGTGCTAATTTTTCGTTGGAGTTCCTATCAATATAATACTTCCATGTTTGTACAAAAGAGTTAGGCCTGCGGCATTTTAAAGCTCTACGTTTAGCATTTTGGTTATTATGATGCTATCAACTTTTGTTCCTTTTACGTGTCAAATGTTATTTTCTTCTAACATGACAATAAACAAATAAGTCATGAAAGTTGAATTTATGTTCCTTCTATATAAATTAAATAAGCACACGTGACTTTTGCATAGTAAAATGACAGAGTAGTGACAGAAAGGCAGACATATAGTATAATATATCATATAAAATGTAAACTTCTTCAGAAAATATTGACAAAGACTAAAAAAAAGATGACTATACAAGTCCTTGAACGTCCCTTGACTTAAAAACCTTTAAAGTATTTCAGCTGATAACGATTCGAATACTTTATTAGATTGTCTGTCCTTTAACCAGCTTCATAACTCTCATTTCTGGCAAAACAAGATGACATCAATAAATTTTAATTTCAAACACAAAACTCATAGATATTTATCATATATCTAAAAAGTCGATTTCTATTTGCCGATAATCAAAATATTCATTTTTCAAATTAGTTTGCGTCATTCATTCTGTGTGCTGTACTAGCAACACTAAGTTATAGCTATATTAACCAGATGTCAATTATTAAAACATTACAATATCATGTGTGAATATCATATTTATCGGTTCTCAGAGAACTTCTGAGGGCAAACATATATATATATATATATAAAAGTCTAAATTGAAAACTACGTTCAAACTTATGATTGCGTTGGATAAAAGCCGCAATTTTTATACGTGTGCATGTAAAACAAATTTCTTGGTAGAGGGGTCTAAATACAGCACAAACAACAATTTCCAAAAGACAAAAAAAAAGTGAAAAAGTCTATTTTAACAAAACGCATTTGACTAACAGGTCGAACAACTGGTGTTCTTAAACCCTGCTGACTGCCATTGGCGATTGCCAAATAAATTGATCACCAGATCTAACGAAATGGATCTTAATATTAATTTAATACCAAACAGAAAACAATAAACATGTGGAAAAGATGGTATACCACAAACATGAGGTGCAAAAATTTGTACGCCATATCCGGATTTCGACAATTAATGTCTCTTCAGTGATGTTAGGGATCGAAACGGTATTTGGAAGGCCATATAATTTACCTCAATTTAGGATAGACTCTTGAATTCTAGAGAGTCGAAATAGGATGAACGGATCATACAAACCCGAAGGAAAATATAATACAAGTACAAACGAAAAAATATATAAAAGTCTAAATTGAAAACAACGTTCAAACCTATGATTGCGTTGGATAAAAACCGCAATTTTTATACGTATGCATGTAAAACAAATTTCTTGGTAGAGGGGTCTAAATACAGCACAAACAACAATTTCCAAAAGACCAAAAAAGCTGAAAAAGTCTATTTTAACAAAACGCATTTGACTAACTGGTCGATATATATATACAGGTCGAACAACAAATGTTCTTAAACCCTGCTGACTGCCATTGGCAATTGCCAAATAAACGGAGCACCGACTCCTCAAAATTCAAGAGTCTATCCCAAATTAAGTAAATTGTATGGCTTTCCAAATACCGTTTCGATTCTTAACATCACTGAAGAGACATTAATTGTCGAAATCCGGATATGGTGTACAAAAACCTTTGCACCTTTTGTTTGCGGTATTCCATCTTTTCCGCAAGTTTATTGTTTTCTGTTTAGTATTAAATTTATAGTGAAGATCCATTTATTACATCGGTGATCCGTTTATTTGGCAGTTGCCAATGGCAGTCAGCAGGGTTTAAGAACATTTGTTGTTCGACCTGTTAGTCAAATGCGTTTTGTTAAAATATACTTTTTCACTTTTTTTGGTCTTTTGAAAATGTTGTTTGTGCTGTATATATGATATATATATATATATATATATATATATATATATATATATATATATATATATATATATATATATATACAACTCGTCTAAACATCAGCCCAATAATGTTAGATCTGTAAATTTGCTTTCGTACTTATATATATATATATATATATATATATTCATACGTGTTTAATGTTTCCTTGCTAAACAAAAGGGTATGGAGAAGTAAAATAATTCTATATTTTGTGATTCACATTCCTTACATCCTTTCATTATAACGTTCTTTCTATGTGATTCAATCAATTACTGAAACATATTACCTTAGACCAAAGAATATAGTTGTTCCAGACCATATGAGTATTTGGACCGTACGCATACGGTCTGGACTGTATGCGTATTTTTTCAAAATACGCATACGGTCGGACTGTACGCGTACGGTCTGCCTGGTTTTAAGAAGTTGGTCAAGTTTAGAAGATACAAATGTATATTACAGATCAACATAACTGAAATCTTAGATTAATCCAAAAAGTTCAATTGTAAATGAAATAAAAACTTAAAATTCTAACTATTAAAAAAGTAACGTTAATTTAATTCTGTTAATCTCCTGTATTTAACATGTCAGTAATACATGAAATTGAATTATGCTCGCTGAAATTGAAGTTATTGGAAGTGAACATAATGTGGGAAGAAAAGTTTTAGAATATTTAGAAATTTTACTCAAAAATGCAAATGGAAGGAATATGCATGAAGAAAACATGTAAATGTAAAAAATCTGATGTTCCTTGTGGGCGAGAGTGCCAAAAAAGGATTCAGATAGACAATTGAATAAATAATTCATTTTAACTGATTAAATGTTCGCTTATTCACTTTATTCATCTATAATTGTAATAATATTAATTTAAGATTTTGATAAATGCCTGTCTAAAATCAACCCATATGGTCCAAATATATACATGTGTATGGTCGAGCTCGTACTAGACCGTACGAGTATACTCATACGGTCCGACCGTACGCGTATGGTCGGACCGTACGAGTATACGTATACGGTCCAGACCGTACGCGTACGGTCCAAATACTCATATGGTCTGGAACATAGTAATGTTTCCTGCTTCCCTACCTACCCGTATTGGCATTTTTTTTGTTTGATTAAAATAGACTTTAAACAATGATATACAAAAAATAATCTTGAAATAAACAGTGGGTAAATAAAATTTGGTAGAGTAGGCATGCCAATTACAGGTATGTCGGGAGGCTGGGAACATTATTATTTTCTTTGACCTAATAGTAATGTGTTTCAGTAATTGATTGAATCACGTAGAAGAGAACGTTATAATGGTAGGAATAATTAACTAAAGTCCGTCTCGTGCATGTTAACACTATACAGACTTCATATACAGGAGTGTGCTCCTTACGCAGACACTGCCCCAACAGAGTTATGAGGAAGAAAGATTAAAAATGACACTCCGTAAATTCTATGGACACCATCACGAATTGGTCGGTCTATACGATGTGTTTGTGTCTAAACTAACTAACGACATTTTTATCACGTCTTAGATTGTGGTTTACCGGCTGCGTCGTCTGGTCTGCTTAGTACCGAACGTGACCTATTCCCGAATATGACTGTTTTGTGTGAATTCGCATTGCTCTACGACGTGTCTCGGTATTTATATATTCAACATTGATGTATTTAATTATGATGTTTGTTTTGTAAGTCCGGTTAGATATTTTGTTATGTCTTATGTTCGCTGTTGGAGACGACGTGGTTCGGTATTTATATATCTTGCTTTCGGGCATTTTGTTGTTACTTTCTTATACGTGTGGGTCCGGTGGGTCATTTTGTGCTGAGTTGTTGTATGTTTATTTCGTTTGTGGTTTGAATTTTGTATTTTCGGTACATTTCACATATGTCTTATTTGTCAGTATAGTCGAGTTACTCGTAATTCGTCTACGGGGTTTTTGTTTTATGTTGTTTGTTTTCATGTGTTTCTACTGTTTGGTCTTACATGATCTTGCCTTATATTACAGTTATTTTATTTTTATTTTCTATATGTATGCAAAAGTTAAGATAAAAAAGCAGCTACTTCATTTATATGATTTAAGTTTAAAGAAACTATATGCACAGGATTTTTTGGTTTATACACAATTTTGATAAAGGAGAAAACCCGACATGGTTAGAAAATACAAATAGTAACATCATTACAAACACAATTCCATTTTTATATTCTTGTCATGGTTAGAAAATACATAAAATAACACCATTACAAACTCAACCCAATTTAATATTCTTTTATGTGTCTATAAAGAAAATAAATCTATTTTATTTTTAGAAATTTACCTTTGATAATATAAACGTCATACAAAATTGATCCATTCATTTGACGCGCAGTTTATATTTCGTTTGTGGTGTCCTGGTGTGCTGTCGTAAATTCATAGGAGGTGTCCGTTGTTATTATGCGGTTTACATGTTGTAATTTACTATTATATTATTTATTTATGTATTTTTTCTCTATGCGTTTGTTACGAAAGCCGAGAAGGATCATTCATATTTCAAAATTCAAAATTCAAAATTCAAAATTCAAAATTCAAAACTCAAAATCCTACATTAATCTATCATGTTTCCCAGTGCTTACGAAAGCCAACAACGATCGCACTTTAACATACTACTGAAAGCTATGTTATAAAGTTTGTTAAGAACACGAACCCATTAAAACAAGGCAAAGGGTCCGTTAAACCTTCATAGGGATGCATCCATCTTAACCAATCGAAACCCTTGGTAAAACAGCGTCCTTGGCAGCAGTAACTCTCTATCAAGAAAATAGGAAAGGAAAAGCAAGTCCTATACTATCAGTATCGTATCTTATATATATTCAATGTGCAGGCACAGCTGGAATTTCACAATGGAAAATAGAAATCATCGCTTTTTCGTAAAGTTTTAGATGCAAACTCTTCGTTGTCAAGTCTGAATGTTATACAGACTTAGCTACACCTGTAGTATCGTTAATTCAGGTTCATCTATATAGATTTAAATGGCCCAAGTCTACGAACGCTGAGTTATTCATCTATTTAGCGAATCAGAAGTAAACTTAAGATGAATCCCAGTTATTTTCATTTTAATTGAGAAACTCTTGTTTAAAGTCTGTCTTATAATAATATAGGTGCGTCTCTTATTATTTTTTTCTTTTTGACTTGTGTATAGAAATATTGTCATCCCTTGGTCTTTTTCCGATCGGCAGTAAAACGCTTGTGAAATCAAGTCGTTTTTGCTTTGCGGGACGCATAAATTCGAAGTCACGCCCGGTCATATTTTAGTTTAATCCGATGTTTCGTGTAGAGAGAATGCCACGCTCTCTCCAAGTTAAGAACCCTTGCAACAACTGTCCTGCTCAATATATCCTTATTTCCAGTGGCATTCCAAATTTCTCGCCCTTCCTCCCGGTCGACCGCCTATTTCAGGACCTACCTTTTGTATAAATTGTTTTTTTTCTTCTCTCGTCATGAATATGCATGAAATATTTGCCACTGGAGGTAAAGCAAACAACAACAAATCTCTTATTATAACCCGGTTTTCCAAAGGAAGATTCTAGCTATTAAAATAGGTATGTATATACAACAGACAGATTTTGTGTATCCTTTATCAAATTTTGATAATTTTATGTTGTTATATCAACAAAATTTGAATCAATTTTTTGACGATTTTCCTTATGTTGTTTAGGAGTCACGGTCTGTGATTGAACGAAAAATGACACCTTTGTCATTAACTTATGTAGTTCAATTTATATATTCCTAAAGTTAAGTGTCTTGAAAAAATATAATTATATAAAATCGCATGAAGTCTTGGGATCGTCCAGATGAATATTATAGAAAAGTCTAAACAAAGCACACAATTCATATATAATAATTTCATAAAACTGTCACAAGTACAAGCTTTTCTAAAAATAAATGCAAACAATAAGCATTGTAAATATACACGTTCTACAGTTGAACTCGACAAGCCAAGACACTCGGTTATTGACCTCAATTGATTTGAGAATGCCGATCAGACACTGTAGCTAATAAAAAATTAGTCGCCAATAAGATGGCAAGTGAGGTGCATCGATATGATATACTAGAATTGTTATCCTAAATATATGATATATCAGAAAAATGCACAAAAAGCAGCAATAATAGATTGTAATAAAGTTTGTATTTCTCCCTTCTGGACACTCGCATGACCGACATACAGTCCACAAACACATAAGGGGCGAAGAAAAGGGCTACCACACAATTAAGTTTCAAATAACCATGTATACACATAAATGACAATAACCAAGTGCGTTTCAAAATACTTGTTTATGTATTTTATTTACAATAGTTAACCTATATAAGATATAAAGGTAATGTTAAACACACGAAAGTTGAAAATCATTCTCCTGCTTTTAAACAGCCACCCAGATTACCGCAACCATTACTGATGATGCAAATCTTATCGTTAACATGTTAAAGGTGAATGTCGTTATAATCTGTTTCACGCATAAAACTGATAAAAGGAAAACTATGTCAAATGTTAAAAATTACCAGAACAGCTTGTGATATACCAGTATAGACAAATGTATTTGAGAATGTTTTCATGAAAATTAATAATGTTTTCAAATTGTAAAAATAATCAAATTTATAGAATGTAATTCCTTTCTTTGAGGTGCTTTTTCATTATTCCCGAATTCTACAAGATCTCCAATCACAACTGCTAAGAGGATTGGACCCTCCTTTTAAATTTCTTTTTTGGATTTTATTTAAGGAATGACTGTAATATTTTTTCTGTCTATGAAGAAATAACATAAAAAATGTGGTGTACACTGAATAACTCGCGTAGCGGGTTATTTAAAAGTGTGCACCACATTTTTTAGGTTATTTCGAAAAGACAGAAAAAATATTAGTCATTCCTTATAATTTAATTCTAAAAAGGAGTAAATCATGATAAAAACTTTGATAATGTCACGGTCACATGACAAAATTATGTCTATGAGCTGATAGACAAAACACTTTCAACCAATCAGAGGACGTGTTACATCCACAATTAAATTATTTGAAATTGGAATACAGGGGGATCGGTCATACAATACTCTTATTGTTAAATCAAACAATACTTAAATTTAATAAAAAAATAAAAAAAAAAAAAGGGGGCATCCCCCAAGCGAATGTGACTCCAATATGATAGGCTTGGGTCGCTGATATAAAAATAAGATGTGGTATGATTGCCAATGAGACAACTCTCCACAAGAAACCAAATGACACAGATTGTCTTTGTAACCTATTTTCTTTAAGACTATTACACTATATAGAATATAGTTTTTTTTTGCTTGTCACTTTCAGAAGTTTGTCCCATTTCCCGTTCAACACGAACACACACACTTTTCAGTCTACTCCATTCTTATAAATGGACTATTCCTATACGAAGGTATACACAGACGTACCGCCTGAATAATCTGTGCCGCGGCGGAGGGGGCATTAGTTTTAATCCTTGTCCGTCTGTGCGTCCGTCCGTCCGTATGTCTGTCAGTACGTACGTCCCAAAATTAGTTTCCGTTCTCTAGCTTCATTTTTCCTCAACCAAATGATATGAAACTTATACACAATGATTATTACCACCAAACTCAGATCAAGATTGGTTTTGGGTGGCGTCACTTTAACCGTTTTCGAGTTATGTCCCTTTATAAATGGAAAAATTGCTAAATTTGACGTTTCCGCACTCTAACTTTAGTTTACCTCAACTAAATGTTATGACACTTACACACAATGTTTATTACCACCAAACACAGACCAAGTTTGAATTTAGATGGCGTCACTTTCGTCGTATTTGAATTAGGTCCCTTTAGTAATGGAAACTTGGCATATTTGTAGTTTCCGCGATTTAACTTTATTTTGCCTCAACCAAATGTTATGAAACTTAAACACAATGCTTATTACTACTTCAACAATGAGAAAAAAAATACACACTGTTTATTACCATCAAACTCAGATCAAGATTGGATTTGGGTGGCGTCACTTAAACCGTTCTCGAGTTATGTCCCTTTATAAATGGAAAAATAGCTAAATTTGACATTTCCGCACTCTAAGTTTAATTGCCTCAACCACATGTTATGAAACTTAAACAGAATGCTTATAACTACTTCAACAATGAGAAAAATAATAATAAAAATACCAAACTCCAAGGAAATTTCAAAACGGAAAGTCCCTTATCAAATGGCAAAATCAAAAGCTCAAACACATCAAACGAATGGAAAACAACTGTCATATTCTTGACTTGAAATGATAACTTTGTATGGAAATTTTGTTTTTATAGGTGATATTTTGACACTAGATTTCCCACTGACAGTGTTAAGATTCAATGAAAAAATCCGAAAGCCCTGGGTAAAAATTGATATCCAGGAACATTGCAAAATATTGTCGCCCTTTACAAAAGCGATTTCGGGTTAAATAAATAATAGAAATAAATCAACAAATAATAATTTATAAGAAATCAAATATAGTATGTCAAAATTATGTAAGCACGTCCTCTACGATCTAAGAAAATTTGTCTTTTCTGACACAATGCGAAATGCTTGATTTATTACGGCATATAAGTCTCAATTTGTTCCTTGTGTGAATAAATAAAACAGAGGTACGGTCTCCATCGATTGGTCACCTCAGTGGAGGCATGGCATTCTTCGCCTATTTTACACCTGGCAATAATTCTTATTCACTACACCAAAAGCACCTGACGCCCCCCCCCACCCCTATAAAAGAAAAATAATGTGTAATTAAGGTAAATTTACAGCAAATTTTGCGTTAAAATAAAGCCCTCTAATTCCTAATTCTAATGAGCGCTACCCCCTTCCCCCTCAATCTAACACCAAAGCCTGGATCTCCGTCTGATCTTTGACCTTTATAAATGTTCAGATCAGTTTAGCATGGGGTAATTTGTATTAAACGTGACCTACTGGCGCCCATTTTTTCGACTAATATATGATATACATGTATTGTGAATTGTGCATTGCTAGTTTCTATTTTATCGCTCTAGAATAGTCCAATTATTTACTGATACATCACTGAGTGACTAAGTGTATTCTACAGGGAAAATGTGAACATTATGAATGATTCTCAAGTCATGAACTGAAGAAAAATCTGATACATTCGAAGGATTGAAGTGACACTCGATTATCCCCGTCTCTATGAGTATAAGTGATAACAATAAATTTTTCACTTGTCTGACATAATGTCGGCCCGTATCCTTTCAAAAGTTTCATTGTTTGTCCTGCACAATTATATTATTTATCTACGGTATATATAATATCAAGTGGTAAGATTAAGATAACATTTGTTGTGTTTGCATTTAATAAATAAAACAGGATTATCTTCCTTGATTTACGAGTTCTGAATTTTGAATTATGAACGATCCTTCTCGGCTTTCGTAGTTTGTTTGTACTGTATTCATGTCACATAGTGTTGTCATTTTAGAGGCATTTTTTTAACATTGCCATTTAAGTGGGAGGATTGGCTAGCCATAAAACAAGATTCAACCCATCATTTTTTCTTAAAAAGCCCTGTACCAACTAAGGAATATGGCAGTTGTAATCTACAGTCGGTTTCTATGTATGTTGGCGTTTGCTTTTGTTGTAGTTCAGTGTTTCTGTTGTTCCGTTGTTTTCCTCTTATAGTTGATGTGTTTCCCACGGTTTTAGTTTGTTACCCGGATTTGTTTTTGTTTAATTGAATTGTGACTATTGAACATCGGATACTAATGTTGCCTTTATTTAGTTCTATAAATCTTTAAAAATAAATAATGGAAATTAGATTTTTCTTAAAATGATGTTTCTTTTTCAGTTTTTCTTTATCTATATAGTATACGATGTCTGACAATTTATTTCTTTATGTTGGCTAAAGTAAACAAAAGTTGCCAATTTAATCCAAATGTAAAAAAATAATAAAAAATGACGAACTGACTGTGACATCAACTGCTCAGGTTATATACATTATAGTTTAAATACAACTATTACTTTTCAATAGCTTGTCTGTCTTTAGAATCTATAAAATGTGAGAAGTGTGTTATTAGAAGGTAGGGCAAGTTATGGTATAGAGTTAGAACTTCAGTTCAAAAGTAGCTAAGAGTGTATTTTATGTGGGGCTGTCTATTACTACAGAAAATTCAGTATAGAATATTGAATTATGGCAATTATATTACTGTGGATTCATTTATTTGCGTGGGTACCAATTTTCGTGGATTTAGGAAAACTTGCAATTTCGTGGACATTTAATTTCGTTGATTTGGCAAAGTTTGCATACATCCCTTTTGAAAATTTGTAGTTCGTTGAACATTTAAATTCGTGGTTCCCCAGTACCCACTTAATCCACGAAAATTGGTATCCAACGAATATTAATGAATCCACAGTAAGTACAACAGACAACTGTATTATTATGTTTAAAAACATGGACATAAATCTACGAAATACAACTCCCAATAAGACATGGAAATACAAATGAAATTAACGGTTTGTGAGAGAAATGACACCTGTCATAGGTGTAAAAAAGATAATACTATTGATAGTGCAGAATAATTAATTGATGAACACAATAGTCACTTGAGACTACTGCTTGGAATAATGGACGATCATTTTGTTATATTTTATTTGTGGTTAACTGTAAATTAATGATGAAAATAGTTCAATTATTTTACCTTAATGTATATTTGTCTCAAACACGATTCACATCCCTTAAAATAATAATAAAATTAATAAACTTAAAAAAAAAAACAAAACAAAATAGAAAACAAAACAAATCAAATCAAACAAAAGAATGAAATACGTAAACTGGTCAATTCTATTTATTTTTACAATTTTTGTAATATGATGTGACAGTTTTGTGTTATGCTTGAAAGTAACAACATCTGTAACACTTAAGGACGCCAATCCTGTCTACTTAATCATTATTTCTTTAGAGGAGAGTGGCACAGACGTTTTACAGACATATTTTGTATAGTTGAAGAAAAACCAATGTATTGTAGAGACGAAAAGAATGCAGGTTTTCTGATTTGCTTCAGTATGCCTTTGGTTTTCAATTTTTATGGACCTTTCACGCCAAATTTTTTTTTTTACAATTCAAATGACAGCTTTGAAAATAAGCATACACGTCCCTGCAGTTCAAATATGTGTTTTCAAGGAACGAATACATGCATATGTCCTTTGCCACGAAAATCTCCTTGTTTCAGTTAGAAGTAAATAAGTTAATAAAATTTTAACATCTTGTTTGTGCAAATTTCTGTAAAATTATTGTGACAGGTTCTCCGACCTTGAATTCTTGATACAAGTGTATGAAAGCACTTAAACAGTAGATTTTAAGCGTTGATATTGCAAAAAATAGAAATGTATATATTTAACAGAATCTGCTGTCAAGGTGCTTTGTTTCGTGAGGAAATACACTTTATAGCTCACCTGAGCCGTGCGTACAATTGCCATCACCGACGTCCAACGTGTTTGAAAAAAAATCTCTTCAGAAACCACAGACCCAGTTTCAACCAACTTCACTCGAATGATAAATTCCAAATCTAATGAAAAGGTTGTGTTTTTTTTTGTCCCTGCAAACTAGACACCATGGCCGCCATGGCTAAGAATTGTACATACGGGATAAAATGACAAAATCCAAAATCAGCTATTATGATTGTTATTTCGGGGAAGAACAAAATTATGTTAAATTGCCATCACCAATGTCCGACATTCGTAGTGATTTAAAAAACAATGTTTCACCTCTGAAACCATATAACTAATTGCAACCAATCTCACAGGAAGGAACCTTAAGGAATCTGTTTAAATTTTTGCTCTTGAATGACGATATTAACATGATTAAGTATTAATAGTGATTGTGTATCATTTTGAAAATTTTACTAGATTAACAGACACTGAAAATAGAACAAAAAGTCCGATATAACTATATCAGTCAATTGATTTTATTTTACAAGTAGCAAAACTGACCTTTAAATAACCATTTACGACCTAATTTTGGTGTGTTACTCTACTCTCTTTGAAACTACCTAAAAGATAGAAATAAGATGACTTGTATGATCTATAAATTTGCATATATGATGGGGATCATCTTGCTACTACTTTTAATAGAGAGTTGTTGCCCTTTAAATAAAACTTGAGTACTTATTATAGCATTATGGCCCATTATCTTGAAAAGTATCATAGAAATAGAGACAGTGGAAATAGGAAAAATTATAAGCAATTCTTTTGATTGAACCTATCAATATCTATTGCCTATGAAAAAATTAAAACAAAACGTTATAAATTTCATGCGTCCGATGCACTTTTCTGGATTTACCTTCACTAGCAACGTTCAAAGTCGAATATTCAAACGCAAAGGATGTTTAATAACCGTTGAATATCTATATGACCAAAAGGACATAAAAAAATAGCCAAATCCATCTAAGATCAACGTCACCTGAGGGAGTTGAAAGCATTAAAGTATCTTAATAAATTCTATTTATTTTTTTTTTAATGATTTTTGAAAATATTTTGCATTTTTTGTCTTTTTTCTTAGGAATTATGACAAAAAGATATAGACTGTGAACAAAAAACTTATCAGCAATACAAAATCTCCAGAAATGCTGACAAGACTGATAACGTTGTTTGATTCCAAATATAGGAGTTATTGCTGTTAAAATGAGATATTTGACAAATTTTTACGTTTATATATCATCATTGAAAGTTTTTAATATTTTCATGAAATCAATACAATGAAATATTAGTTAGTAAAACTGATAAACAAGGAAATTGAGTTCTACATATAATAATTAGTTGTAATATATATTTTCATAGCTGTTGAGTGGAGGATCATTTCATTTTGAAAAGAAATGAGCTTTTTAAACTGTACAAATGAGTTTCATTCCTGATTTTAGGGTAAATAAACAGTCTGGTCCTTGCACTAAGGAAAACAATTAATGGCATTGATCACACTCATTATACCCGTCTTGTCATGTATATTTGAACACACAAAATCAAAAAACATTCTGAAAAAAAATATAGGAAAAAAAAAGAAAACAATTATATTCAAAATGGTCTGTGTTTGCCAGATGAGAGATGCAGTGTCTTATGGGAGCCTGTGATATGTCACGTCAATGATTAAAGTGTCAGAATGACAAATAATCAAAATTACTGAAATACAAACATTGTATCTGTGGGCACAGTTAAAATCGAATGCATGTTTTGAAAAGTATTGGTAAAAATGTTGCTCTCCTGTGTCCTTCTTATAAGCCTAATGATTGTGGCGTCTGGATTTAGTTCAATTGGTTCTGATTCCGAATTGTTACTGTCCTGTTAAAAATTTCACTTTGAAGAAAAGGTTTTTAGAGAAACTTGTACGTTTGGAACATAAAATAAACTTGAATGAAGAAAAGTTGAAAAAGTGGGAAGAAACATTTCACTTAACATTTGAAATAATGGATGAAGACAAAAAAGCAGACAGACGTATTTGTTGAATCAGTGCAAGGTATCCAATTACAGGATCAATAACGGTTTAATGAATCATACCACGCAATTGTCGAACGCTTCAAGGTTCAATCGAAAAATGAAACCGAATTTCACGGAGAACAGATAAATACTTTGCTAGAATTTCTGTCTTGAAAAATAGAAGAATTCAGTGTCGCTGAAAAAAACAGGAAAATGCTCTAGAATATTTAAAGAATACTCTACTCCAAGAGCAGAACCGATTCAATCAATCATTTAATCTTAATATAGAAAACTTCAGACTCTCCTCGAATAGAGCAATTGAAGAACTGACTGCAAGGCAGCAGAAAGGTAGGATTCAATCATTTAATTAAATTTCTACCACGTCAATCGTACAATTTCTAATTTTTCATTATATTTTGTAGCTTTTCTGACGCTTTAATATCTAATGAACTTAGAATAATGTGTCAACCAACTTTCATAGTTCCATGCTCCTCGCTACTTTAAGTAAAATCTGTTCGCTGAGTCAAAGTATCATATTGGAGCTAATTGTCGAATTTCTCTTGTCTGACATTAACACATTACAAATTCCTAAACCACCAGTCCATATAAATTACATAAAAAAGTTTATTCCGTCCGTGTACATTTACGCCAAACAATTGTCATTGTATTTAGAAAAAAAGAGTTTGCAAATTGAGGGGAATTTGGAAGTAACCTGTTTTGAAAGTCAAAAAAGGCTTGTGAAGTCTTTTGTATAAAAATTAATTTTCTAAATAAGATTCAAAATTCAAAATTTTCATGGAATTTACATTTTTTTATTTCACAAGAATATGGAAAAATCAAGATAGCATTATGACAAAAATTAATTTCATTTTCAACATTTCATAAGAATTAAAACAAGTGTATTTCTTTGTTTTAGAAAACAATCGTCTTTCAATTTTAGTCGAAAAAGCAAAAAAGGCAATTGCTCACCTTAATGACTTTTCAATATTGCTTTACAAATGAAATATGAAAAAATATTCCAATGTGAAGTATTTTCCATTTTAACTTTTAAGTACAGCTCTTTGTAAGAACCAGGCAGAGTGCGATATATGAAGGTTTCAGATTTTATTTAAAACGGTCCTAGTAGAAGCAGTAAATGAATACTGCTCAAAAAATAATTTTGAGTGGGAAAATATGAGTGGTTGCCATGGTAACGAACACTCTATTTTTTGGTTGTTAAGCGTAGTAAAATCTTTCAAAATCAGCTAAATCACCACAATTCAGAGTCTGATTATGAATAGAATCGTGCATTTTCATTAATGTCCATATGTAACATTGATACAACTTGGTTTAAGCTTCATTTTAGTGAAGATTGCATGTCAACAAATTTGTAATTTTTGGAAAAATTTTGCCAAAAATGCATATTTTCAACTTTTCTGAAATTGGGATTTTGCGAAATTATCAAATTTTCTATGGTGTTTTTCAGAAAAGTGCAAATGTGTACAGAATAGTTAGCACTGTAGTTATGAAGTTTGGATACTACTTTATCAAATTAAATAGAAAATGCGTGGGATTTTCTTTAGTTTTATCATCATAGCAACCGATTTTTCCTTGGAAACGGAGTTTTATTTGCAGAATATTGCAGTTTAAGAGCTTAAATGTCCTGAATTGTTTCATAACCGATAAGAAAATAAATAAAAGCTAACGCAAACTTTAAATTACTATCGTTAAGTGTTGTTGACTTCAATTGTTACCATGGAAACACATATTATCCATAGCAACATCCACTCAAAACTGCATAAATAGAAATTTATGTAAAAAATACATAAATAGAGGGTGTTTATTTTCAAATTGGAATATGACTTTATTCTTTGCTTCACTCACAGTCTTGTCTGGTTTTTTTCTTCTTCAGATGGTTCAATAAATGTAATATATGATATAACATTGGGGTTGGGGGGTTTGGAAAAAAAGGGGGGTATGTTGCTTTTTTAAAATGTTTCATACAAGTAGATACTTGAAAAGATAATTGCGTTTGGTCGGACTTTGTTTCGAGTTCATCATATGATAATCCATTTTTGAAAGTAAACAGATGATGAACTTAATGGGATTGCAATAGCCGGGCCAACCTGGCTTATGGTAAGGCATGATAGATATGGCCCTTAACAATTGTAAGAAAATTCTGAATTTCTTAGGGCACACACCCGTCTGAGATGTTATTCCACCAGCATAAATCACAAAATTGACCTGTAACATAATATTAAGCTTACAAACCAATAATAGAATCATTTGGCCAAAACATTTCTAAACTGAAACTGAAGTGTGATGGCCGGACGGATAGACGGACAGGCAAATTGAATCAAATTTTAAGTTGGTGGTGACTTAAAAAATAATAATAGTCAATTGGTGATCGCTAATATCAGAAGTGCAGTATAATGGAATCCTCTTAATATATAGCTATTAACATATCATTAATAGCTCCTTTGTTGTACTGCTATCCCGCAATTGGAATTCAGGATCCCGAGATAGACAAATAGATACATCTGCTAACTTGGAATTGTGCTAATCCCGGTAAAATAATTATGCTATTACCGGCAAAATTATCAAATCAAAATTATTGTGCAAAATAATTGTATTAATTATGAATCATTCCTTACTATGCATCGTTCTACATATATCTCATAAGTTCATGATTCCGACAACATTATATCTTGTTTTGTGTGTGTGTGTTTGTTAAGGGGGGTCAGCTGAAGCACACTTCTTATCCTTTTCTGAAATCTCCTTCCTCTCCTTTAAGAAAGTAAACATGTAAAATGTATCATTTCTTTAGGTTGAATCTTCAAAAATTCGTTTTGCTATTTTCAACGTTTTTTTAACCTTTACATGAATTACGCCCTATTTTCTGTATCTGTCTTTGTAACCTTTATAAAAGACTGTCCGAGATTTGGAATGAAACCACTAAGCTGAGAATGTCTGCATGATCACAAGATTAATAACAGTAATAATCTGAAGACAAATTCCACACATGGTCTTATTCAATTAACCGCAACACTAGAAACAGCGCAGTACATACCAATCATATTTTTCTTTGTAATTATCAATGCTTTCTAGTCCAAACAAGTTGTAATCATTAATGAATACAAGACTTTAGTGTCCAATGTGAAATAAAAGAACAAATTTCCAATGTCCCGCGAATTGCACACATTTGATCGATTCAAGGTACAAGGGCAAAAACTAAAATAAACACTTTTATGGCCGCACCGCAATTTTTTTTTGGGGGGGGGGGGGGGGAGGAGGTTTAACCCATGTCTGTCAGTACATTAGTCGTCACAAAGTTGGTTTCCATTTTCTAATTTTAGTTTCCCTCAACCAAATATTATGAAACATGTATACACAATGCTTATTACCACAAAACAGAGTTCAAGTTTGAATTTTGTTGGTGTCACTGTCAACTGTATAATTTGCCTTAAATGGCATGGTTAACTAAAGAAATTTCTCAAAGTGACCATTTGATCTTATGAGAACCTTTCTGGAGCCCTTTTTTTCTGTCATACATACCATATTATATTTTTTGACTTTCATGTAGATTTTTTTTTTATCTTTTCTGTGAATTTAAAGAAGAAGATGTGGTATAGTTGTTAATGAGACAACTCTCTTCAAGAGACCAACATGTCACAGAAATTAACAACTATAGGTGATCATACGGCCTTCAACAATGAGCTTATACCGCAGTCCCACTAGGCCACGATCGTAATTACGATCTGTGAAAAAAATACAAATTTAGACGATCTTAGTGCGATCGTGTAGATCGCAGTAAGGTCGTAATACGGTCGTGGTGAGGTCTTCAAGATCGTGATGAGCGTGGTCATCTTTGAACATGTTCAAAACAAGCGTGGTGCGGTTGTGGCGAAATCAGGTCGTAGTAGAAGCGTAGTGAGAGCGCAGTTAGGTCGTGGTAAGATCGCAAAGGTCGCTGTTACATCGTAGCGAGAGCGTAGCAAAAGCGGGATTCTATTCGGAGAGACTGCGCTACGATCTCACAGCGACGTTACTACGACTCACTACGACCAGCACGTTCTCACCGCGACTCATCTACGCTTCCACTACGACTATACCACGTTAACACCAAGCTGTTCAAGACCATAGTACGATTCTAGCACGTCCATGCTGTCCTCATCACGCTCTTCTTACGACCCGACTACGTTCTTACTACGACCATCATGCTAATTGTCATTTTCACATGAAATATATAAAAGCCCTCCAGCTTTTGTTTGTCTGTATGTAATTTGGACCTCTTGTCTTTATTTCCCAACGGCTCAACCCTGCTTGACACATCTCTGTCATCCCTGCTTTCGTTCACTAAAACATCGCCATTTGAGCTTGATGGACTAGAATAGGTTGTATATAATTTGTCACAAATCGTATGAGTTGGTTTATATGACAATAAAAAAAACTTGAAAAAAAAGAAAAAAGATTCAGGTTGCATTGGTCGGTGCGACATCTCTGCTAGATCAGGATTCGTTACTATCAGACCTCTCTCTGCCTCTACACCTACACCTACCACCACGCCCACGCGTTCTGGTAGATTTTGGTGGCATGACTGTGTTGTTTCCGAGAAATCTAAGTATTAATCAGAAATATAAGGAATGGAACAGTATTTATATGGAACACGATGTTGACGTTATTGCTGAGAACGTAGTAAGATCGCGGTATGAACGTAGTATAATCGTGGTAAGAACGGACTATAATCGCAGTAGAAGCGTGGTTATATCGTGTTGCAATCGGATAACTCGTGGTATGGTCGTAGTGAGAACGTGATGAGCGTAGTAAGATAATGATAATCGTAGAGAAAGCGTGGTGAGAACGTGGTATAATCGTAGCGGGATCGTTGTGGAAGCGTAATGAGGACGTAGTATCATCGTGAAATCAACGAAAAATAATATTTTCATGCCGCTCATACCTCGACCTCACCACGATCTGAATTTATTTTAGATCGCAGTGAGCGTGGTGCGATCGTGGTCTAGTGGGACTGGGGCTTAAGCCCATGCCACATAGTCAGCTGTAAAAGGTCCAGAAATGACAATGTAAAACAAAAGAAAATCTAACGGCCGAACTTTGGTGTTGGGTTTATATATATTAACATAACCTCCTTTAGTTTTCATGAATTTGTGATATGACATTGAGAAGTTATTGAAATTTATTCTTTGAAAAAGCGACGGGCGTAACATGTGCTCATGGCGCAGCTGTTTATTTTAATTTTATGGAATAACACCCCTTTTAAAGTCTAGGATCAGCCCCCAAAGGTATGAGTACATTTGAACTGAGCAGTAGTTAATGTACACCTTAGCATTGCATTTTCCTGAGTAATAACAAAGAGATTTTACCTTTGTTATGTGTAAAGTGTTCTTAAAAGACCATGACTTTATATGTTTTGTTTTGGTCTGTCCGTCCATCTGTCTGTCCTTGTCACTTCAGTTTCAGTTTGGAAATGCTTAAACCAAATGTTTCTATAATTGGTTTGTAAGCTTATATTTATAAGTGAGATTTCAAGTTGAGTCTCTTGCTGTTTGAAATTTGTGAGAATTATTGCGCTAGGAAAATTAGAATTTTCCAAAATTTCTTAATTTCTTCCCATTTGTAAAGGACATATATTGTCAGAGCAATACTTTCAAAATTATATGGACCTTGACAAAAGCTAGAATGTGCTATTGCAATCCCCATGAAGTCGATCATCTGTTAGTAACATTTCATGAATAATTATAGATTACCAGATTGAAACCAAATGTTGTAGAAAAAGTAAAATAACAAATATACGGAAAACTGAGGACAATTCTAAACAGAAAGTCTCTAAGCAAATGACAAAATCAAAAGCTCAAACACATCAAACGAATGGATAAAACTGTCATATATTACTGACTTGGTACAGGTATTTTCTTATGTAGAAAATGGTAGATGACACCTGGTTTTATAGCTAAACCTTTCAATTTTCCTTAAAAGGATTTATGAAAGATTCAAACAAAACTACCAAACCTCCACCTCCCCAAAATGCCACAGTGTATATATTCAAATTTGTTGAGTCTTCTCAAGGAGCAAAGACAGGACTGAGAATTAAATAGATTAAAGCATGCAGTTATATTCCCATTAGAAAAATGAAAATTATTAGCATAATTATATGTATTTGTAAAATTATATTATATATATTTTGATTGGATGTTGTTATGGGTGATATTTGTTACCATGACAACTGTTGTAATAATACTTAACCGTTGTAGTTTAGATTTAGAGTGTATATATGCTTTTATGTATTTTCATAAAGGTTTGGAAACAATTGAGAACATTGAATTCCCTATACTGCAGAATTCAACAAATAAATACTCTATTTCCAAGGGACAGATACATTAATATGGTGATCAAATTCAAGAGAGCCCCACGCAATATTCTATTTATTTTGGTCAAGTAGTATTCAAACTTTGTTACTACAATGCTAGCTATGCTTTAATTATTTGCACTTTTCAATAAAAAAAACACATGAGAAAGTTTGATAATTTCACAAAACTCCATGATTCAGAAAAAAAGAAAATATGTGGTTTTTTTTGTATATTTTAACAAAAAATCTAAAAGTCGGGTTGAACTGCAATCTTAAGGAAGTTCGCTTCTCAGTTTCAAATTAATTAACTTTTCAAAACACTAGTTAATATCGATAGGGGATCAATAAAGGAATCAAAAGAGTAAAAAAAAATATACAGGTCAATGTGCTTGTTTTCGAGATATTACCCAATGAAATTTTGGCGGGAAAATATTCTCTCATGACTTTTCATAGATATAAGAAGATGTGGTATGAGTGCCAATGAGACAACTCTCCATCCAAGTCAAAATTTATAAATGTAAACCACTATAGGTCAAAGTACGGTCTTCAACATGGAGCCTAGGCTCACACCGAACAGTAAGCTATAAAGGGCCCCAAAAATTACTAGTTTAAAACCATTCAAACGGGAAAACCAACGGTCTAATCTATATAAAAACGAGAAACGAGAAACACTTATGAACCACATCAACAAACGACAACTACTGAACATCAGATTCCTGACTTAGGACAGGTGCAAACAAATGCAGCGGGTTTAAACATAGCTTTATCATTGACAAGTTTACATTCTCAAAAACTATTAAAGAATAATCGAAATTTTATAAGACGTTTACAGATGGCTTATCATTACACATGTAAAAGATTTATATATAAAAAAAAATGGGGGTCAATGGCCATTTTTTAAAGGCATTCAAATGAATAAAACCAGAGGTTTCCGAAAATCTGAAAAAAATCCCAAAATATGACAAGCAAACTACCTTAACTAAGCTCTGAAGCTAAAACCAAGTTATATCGATGTTATATATGAAAAAAAAAATTGATTCTTTATATAATCAGGCTCTCCGACCAGACGTTTTCTTTTCAAGAATCTACATGTATGATATTTAAAAAAAAATAGACCTACTCCCCCTTTTTTTCCCCACCTTCCAACCCCAATGTTACATTATATATTACATTTGTTGAACCTTATGAAAAGAACAGACAAGACTGTGAGTAAGCAAATCATGCAGTCGAATTCCAATTTTAATATATACACCTTCTATTTATGTATTTTTACATAAATTTCTATTTATGCAGTTTTGAATGGATGTAGCTATGGATAATATGTGTTTCTGTGGTAACTAGGAAGTCAGCTTAACAATGGTGATTTAGAGTTAGCGTTAGCTTTATGCATTTTCTTATCGGTTATGAAACAATTCAGGACATTTAAGCTCTTAAACTGCAATATTCTGCAAATAATAAATCCGTTTACAAGGAAAAAATCGGTTGCTATGGTGATAAAACTAAAAAAAGTCCCACACATTTTTCTATTTAATTTGATAAAGTAGTATCCAAACTTCATAACTACAGTGCTAACTATTCTGTACACATTTGCACTTTTCTGAAAAACACCAGAGAAAATTTGATAATTTCGCAAAATTCCCAATTTCAGAAAAGTTGAAAATATGCATTTTTTGGGAAAATTTTTCAAAAAATTTACAATTTTGGTTGACATGCAATCTTCACTAAAATGAAGCTTAAATCAAGCTGTATCGATGTTACATATGAACATTTATGAAAAGCTCATGATTCTATTCATAAGCAGGCTCTGAATTGTGGTGATTTAGCTGATTTTTAAAAGATTTTACCACGCTTAACAACCAAAAAATAGAGTGTTTGTTACCATGGCAACCACTCATATTTTCCCACTCAAAATTATTTTTTTAGCAGTATTCACTTACTGCTTCTACTAGGCCAATTATAGATAAAATCTGAATACCCTCATATATCACATGTATATGGCACTCTGCCTGGTTCTTATAAAGAGCTGTACTTAATTTGAAAAATGAAAAATGCATTTTTCAATTTGTCATTATAAATTGAAAAATGAAAAATGCTCCATATTTCATTTTTCATTTCTCTTGGAAAAATTCAAATTTAAAATGTCCCATCTGCATTATTTTTCAATTTGTTTATATGTAGAACAAATTGTAAATTGTTTCAATATTAGTTTTTCATTCTTCAAATTGTCAACAATATTTTTTCAAATTCTCCATCGTTTGCTTTTTTTTTTTTATTTTTCTTTCTTCGAGTAAACTATTGTTGAAGAACTTTTGATATATAAATACGTGTAATACCAACTAGACATGTTTTGAACTGCTTATTAGAAATAATAAAGAATTAAAAAAAAAAAAAAAAACGTCTTTCAGACATTTTTCAATATAGCTGTCAGAATTGGAGAATGAATACAGTACTGTAAATTGAATTTAATGAATAAACATCGGTGCATTTTTCATTTTGCCATACAATTTTAAAAATTGAAAAAACCCAAAACAGATGCATTTTCATATTTGTGATAATTTTTGTAACATGAAAAATAAACCATGATGTAACATTTTCTATTTTTATCGAGAAATTTATAAACAGCAAAACATGCTGTACTTGTGAGTATTCCTATTTTTTGTTGAAAATTGAAACAGTTAATGTGAAGTTTATCAAAGCAAGTTTCAGTTTATAAAACAAATAGAAATGCTATAATGGCGAGGATGTTTTTGTTATTACTTTCTTTGAAGAAAAATAAAAAGTCGTATAAATGTATCGCTTGAATTTGTATTTTCTGTAGTAAATTTCACTTATTTTTTTTCAACTTTTGTATCAATGTTAAGAAATGGACTTGGTCTACAACAAGAACAATTTTACTTCTTTTCGAAATCTCTAGCTATAAAAGTAAATATAACTGTTCTGATTTCGATTTTGCAATCTTCCAATTAATATTGATGTTAGAAAATTGAAGTATTTCATGTATTTTTGAAATTGTTATTTTTCAAGCTATACAAAACTTAAAAGTATTGAGCAATTCTAAATTTTCAATTTCTAAAACTAGAATAGAATATGTTTGGCGTAAATATACACTCAGGTTTTTCTGAAATATTTTGTTCATTTTCTTTTAAATTGCTAGTTTAATTAAAATGATTTCATATTTTCGGATTTTTATTCCAAGAGAGAACTTGTTTTTAGTAAGTCTTATAACTTCCTTTTAAATAAATTACCAATTCTATTCATTTACATACATGTTGTTTAAAAAGTTATAAATTAAACTGTTCAATTAATCTTTTCGGTTTAAGTTATTTTTGTTTTAGTTAACAAGTAATTTTTCTTTAGCTAAATACGTTTAGCTCCCTAACTCATGGTTCATTCACTTTAAATTTTTGCATATTTGACATGTTTTACTATTTAAATATCAAATTTGCTTTAAACTATCAAAATCTCTACATGTATACCGAAAGTTAATATTTATCCTTATATTATGAAATGTTAGTCATGAAAACTTATTTTGGAGTTTTGAAATGTATACAAATTTAAACATTGGTGTGAAATGTAAAAATTATTGTGTGTATGATATAAATAAATGACCTTCCGAAATGTTTCACAAATCTAAATTTAGCATCCTATCCAGCGATAAAGTTTGCAAAAAAAGTTACATTTTCGTGGTATTTTGAATTTATCTGCAACGGTGATTATTACAAAGCGAGAATATATATAGGTACAATGTTGACTGCTGTAACCCTATTTTTGACATTTTACCAATTGTGTCTGTTTGTTTTGTTCACGCATCGTTGTCAATATAATGGAATTTGATACGACTGTCATACAAGTGAGAGGTTTGGCTAGCCATAAAACCAGGTTCAATCCACCATTTTGACATAAGAAAATGCCTGTACCAAGTCAGGAATATGACAGTTGTTATCCATTCGTTTGATGTGTTTGAACTTTTGATTTTGCCATTTGATTGAGGACTTTCTTTTGAAAGTTCAGTATTTTGTGATTTTACTTTTACTTAATTTAATATTGCCTTACTCATTCAATTTGAATCTTGTGATTAAAGACGGACATTGAATATGACATTTCCTATGAAGTGATATTTCAAACATACGAAATATTGATACTGTAGGGTATCGCCAAATCCTTAAAAATGATCACATCACATAACATTTTATAAATACCGTACAATCTGAAAAAATGATTTCGAATCAACAAAGTATATATAACACGTAATGAACTTATTTCATAGATAAAAGAAAATCTTTCAAATATTTTATGAAGACTTGAAATTATATTTTAATTTAGTTTCATCAACTTCTCGATTTTATCCTTTTCGAGGTAAAATAGAAACAGAACTTTTATAAACGATTTGGTAATATAATATCCAACATTATGTAAATCGAAAAGAAGATTTTTAGTTTTTCATTGATTCTGTAAACGGCAAATAATTAATTCTTTTTTTTATAATATTGTGCATGCAACTGTTTATAGACTTCTTTCCAAATTATTTCTTCATGGATTTCGTTTTATAATTACAATTTCATTCTGTCATTTATATTCACTCAAATAAACTCAAATTGTTGTTTATACAGATTATGGGGCATTGGTGGCGAAACGGACCATTGTGGCATTCTCAGCTAACACAACAAAGACACAGGCTATAACAAGTAGTACATATGTCAAGTTTGAGAAGGTCTGGACTAACATAGGAAATGGGTATGATCCAAGTAGCGGGATATTCACCGCTCCACATCCAGGCGTCTATCACATTTCCGCAGTTGTTATGTCTGTAAATGGTTAAAGCCTGTATCTCCATATCAAACACAATAATGAATATACATCAGGAAGTTATGTAACGGGCGATGAATATAAGACCGGTATATTCGATGTTGTATTAAATCTACAGAACGGAGACAAAATTTCTGTGGGAAGTAAGCTTAGTTACACTGTGTACAGTGACAATAATAAATATACTACATTTTCTGGACATCTTATCGCATAACCAGATACACACTTACAAAGCAGAATGGTTTTGTTATTCAGTTGGACATTTCTTAAGCAGTTTGTTTCCCAATTTGAATGTAATAACGTTATATCTATTTGATATCTAAGCTGAATAAATATATATAATTATGAATTTTAGAAGTATTACAAAGTTTTGCGAGTGCAGTTGTTTTGAAGACATTCTAAACCTACCCAATAAAGTAATGTATACAAAAACAATCCAAGTATACTACTATTACTTTCCTGATGGTTTATGCTTGGAAGACCGTGGTATCTGAAGTAGATTTCAATGTCAATTAACAATTGAGATCCGTCATGATCCGTAAAAAAGAAAACATTAATAACTAGACCGTTACCTTGATGATATTGCTGCACTTAAAAAGTCGATAATTTTCTAATAATACCATGGAATTGAATTCTACGGAACTTACTGGAAATAAAACTATTAGTTATAATTGTTCATTTCTCGACTTGTATTTTTCAATTACACATGTGAACTATGTACTAAAGTTTACGACAAAAGAGATGATTTTCGCGTTCCTTATTTGTTAAATTTTGTTTTTCCGACGGTTACGTTTTTTTTTACCCTTCTTACGTTGGGTATGTTTTGAAACTTAGTCGCTATGGTGCATAGCAGATAACAGATAACTTTTTTTCATTAAATCTGAAAAATCACTATGTTTTTGTTTTCTTCAGATTTTGATGAAAGTAATCCTTATACAACTGATAAAATTATCAAGCAAGGGTTTTACCACCAAGAAATTAAGACTTTTACTCAGTTCTTTCATTGATAAAAACACTTGGTTTAAAAGTTGGGCTGCATGTGTATAGAATTCTTTAGGAAAATGAGAAGTGATATCCCACTGTTTAGGAAGATGTTGTTTATAGAGCATGTACATTTCGATACGATCCATATAAACAATTGTTCCATTGAATGAAGCCATTCAAAAATGTAATCAATTTAACATTGTAATATGATCTTGAAATATTGTCATTAATGGTACTTACTTTGGTTTGTTTTGTAATATTTTGATACATAAATATTTAGGTAATAACAAGTACATTTATATGTACTTAACACGCTTGACAACGAACAGAAATAAAAGGAAACATCGTGTATTAAATATCAATATCAATATAACTGCCGGAAAGTGTGTGTGTGTGTTTTTTTTTTTTTCGTTTATTTGTTTGGACTTTGGTTTTTTTTTTTTTTCATTTTTAAATATTCGTCTTGTTTTTGCTTGTTTGTTTGTCCATTTGGTGAATTGTTCGTCAAATAGCATACAACTTTATGGATGTTCCAAACTCTTTTCTGAATTTACCTTTATCAGGAACCCTTAAACCTAAAAATGTATAAACCAAGAATGTACTTCATGAATACGTGAGAACAACACGTATACGATCTAAAGCCAAATACACCAAAGGTCAACTTTGCTTTGGGAATTTGAACCATAGTTCCTGAATAATTTCTAAACTAACCGCGGAGGATTTAAGAAAAGCAAATTTTAATATAAATAAATAATAAAGTTGTCTATTAAATAAGTCAACATAGTCAGTTCGAGAACTAAAAAAAAAATATGTCCATGTGATAAACGTATCTTTTTTGTTTTCAACGTTTTTTTTTTTTAAATAGAAATGTTTTCATAGCTTTTGATATTTTTTGTTCGGTTGCCGGCTTGTTGACGTGAAACCCACATTTTTTTTGCATGCATATTTACTATAATTATGTAGTTCTAGTACGGAATTTGCTATATGAGACGAATAAACACCGTTCAGACTTTATACTTCTCAGTGAAAAAATTTGTTTTTCACGTAAGCTTTAATACAAACATTACACCATCGTATATAATTTTGCTACAAACGACTTAAGACCAGTTCACTAATATTATGTCTGTTGATATTAAATTTCTAATCAGACTTTTGGAAAGAATTAAATGAAATCCCCGATTCCAAATGATCAATGTGTGATCGGTAAATGTTTATAGGAAAATAATATATATGGTATGATTGGGAATGATACAACTATCCACCAGAGACAAAATAAAGTAGATGTAATTAATTATAGATCTCTGTATGGCCTTCAAAAATGAGCAAAACCGCGAAACACCGACTCCCACTCTTACATTATTAAAAAATATCATTTTCTAATAATTGAAATATCAATGAAAGTGTAAATTAGCCACAACCAACCATGTATATGGATGTATATACATATATTGTATAGACACCTACCTTTTTGTTAAGACTACCATATATCAGAGACCTATAATACAATTATTACATGTCTGTGGAAATATGTAGGCCCTACACACACAGCGACACTAAAATCAATCTACAAGTTGAATATAGATCTTTAAGTCAATTTAAAAGAAAGTTAGTCGCCCTACCTCACATCTAATGACTGTTCTATGGAGGAAACTGTTGATTTTATCCAACTATATTAAACTGAGATATGCAAAGTTTAAGAAGTCATTGTTTATAGTTTTCATATCTTTTTAATTGTTTTCTCGATTTTCTTTATATTTTGACAATTTAGAAAGAAATGTTTTTCGTTTTCCAATATATTGCAAAATAAGCTTTGTCTGTGATCAATAGAAATCTTATAACGTCTGCCACTGTCCATTAAAAAGGTGTGTTCTAAATTATTGTGATTGAGAAATTCTCTGCTTAAGTTTTACATTACAGCTTTATATAAATAAATTTTACTCGTTTATTGTGTATTATTGTAGTGCTAGTCGAACAACGAAACTTTCGACTCATTTGAAGTACGGTAATTTTAAACAAAATAACTGGGTTTTTTTTTTAATTTACTTTTCGGTCAACATTATTATTTATTTTAGGAGGGTTAACGACCATATTCATGTGTCAGTATGTGAATCGTAACAATTTGTCAAGGTGGAAAAATGATTGACTTGATTACAATATTTTTGAATTTAAATTTTAAGAAAAAAGGGAGTTGGTTGACCGTTATGGAATATCCGTTTCACAGATGATAGCGGATATGTTCCTAATGTCGTTACCACAATCCCGTCTCCCCTTTCCCGAATGTGACCTACCGAATTAGACTTATTACCGGGTTTGTACTAACATGAGCAACACGACGGGTGCCACATGTGGAGAAGGATCTGCCTACCCTTCTGGAGCACCTGAGATCACCCCCAGTGTTTGGTGGGGTTCATGTTGCTCAGTCTTTAGTTTTCAATGTTGTGTTTTGTGTGCAATTGTTTGTCTGTTGGTCTTTTTCTTTTTTAGCCATGGCGTTGTCAGTTTATTTTCGACTTATTACTTTGAATATCACTCTCGTATCTTTCGCCTCTCTTTTATCGAATCAATTAATTTCTGATTATTATTTCCTTGATATAAAGGGAGAAATAGATTAACATCAATATGATTACACAGAAAAAAAGAAAATAAAGTTTCATATATTTTTATTTAAAAGAAATTATTTGTCAAACATATTCCTTATGGAAAATTTCAATAATGACTTTTCGTCATTTGTATAAATATATTGTTATTTTAGTTTAAAACGATATAATCAGGTCATTATTAGCTTTATTATTTAGATAACTAAACAAATTAAACTGTCAGATGATATAGAAAAGTACTTGTTCGTTGTATGATAAACAGTAATAAATTGGAACAAATATATTTCAAAGAAAATCGTTGTCGGGGGAATAACTTTACCCAAGTATAACAATATAAAGGAAAAGAGATGAAAGGTACCGAAGGGTCATTTAAATGTTTCTATGTTTGATCATTACAATAAAATGGTAAATGCCGACTGTTGTATTCGCATTGATTTAAAAAATATTTTGAAGAAATCAGCATACACTTTTAAACAATTTATGAACTGTTTGATGTAGCTTATTCAATTAGTTTGTGTTCTTACTTTATCGTTTTACCAGTCTTTTGACGAACAATTGTAGAAGTATATAGATCATTTCAAAACAGATTAGACAACAAGACTTAATGACTTCTTAGATAAGTTAAAACACTGAAAAAGGAGGTAAACACTGCAATTCAAACTTCAGATACAAAATGATAAAGCGTCTATAAAACAACTTATATTTTTTTTATAGGCAAATATTAACAATCACTATTGTACAAAGGTTTTTTTCACTGCGCGAGTAAGAATTTTTCATTACAAATATCGGCTGTATCATTGACACTGCATTTCGAAATATTTATGTTTCATTGAACATTGATTGCAAAAGAAAACCCTAGCATATCTGTTTTCCAAAATTACGAAGCGTATCAAGAACAGAAAAGACAGAATATTTTGCACATAACAGAAGTGCGTTCTTATATATGGTTCCAAGTAAAAACTAGTAAGCCGACCTCAATAACCCCCTCCCGTCTATCAACAAAGGGGGAAGATATGAATAAAAACACGTTTCTGCACACGAAATGCTATTTGTTTGGTAAGATAAGTACTTAACTAACTTTTAAAATATAAAGTAGAATATTTCAATCATACTAATTATCAACGGATATGTAATAATATTGTGTATCGCAACATACCAAAACAGGGATTGATGCAGTTCAATATATCAAACTAAAAGGTACAATAAGGGGTGACATATGGATGTTCTCAAATAAACAAATAATAGGTAATTCAATTATTATTCGATAAAATTTTTATAATTATCTATTAATTCAAATAAACTGGAATTCTTATGACAAGAATTGCTTGATTGTTGATTGTTTAACGTTCAGCTGCAAATATTTTATGCATGTTCAAAAAATAAATATTAACAAAAATACCGAACTCCAAGGTAACGTCAAATAGAGGGGAAGTCAATAAAACCTGACAAAATCAAAAGCTCGAATATATAAACCAAAGGAACTAATGGAAAACAACTGTCATAGTTCTGACTTGGTACTAGCATTTTTCGTAGAGAATGATGGGTGAAAGAAGAAGAGATATTAAAGAAAGAAATATTTATCATTTTTATGAGAATTGATGCAAAAAGGATAAGTTAACAAATTGAAATGTTCCCCATATGCGTACTATTAACTCGATAAAATCTGTAGAGATGAATACTTAGTATATTAACACTTACAAACACAGCTGGAAACAGAGGTTAAATCAGTACGTGAATACAAAATGTTCCCTCATATTGCATGTTGACCCTTAAACAGAATCATAAGATTTAAACACCTCTTTGTAAAGTGAATTATTTAGGACAATATCAAACTAAAATGTAATAAGGGCATATTTTTAAACAATTTGGTCTAAATTGAAAATTTGAAAACTTATTGAATTATATTGTCCAATAATATTTTTAATAAATTTTGTTTCGATTGTTTCAAATTGTAATGCTTTTTTACTGATTTTCATAAATTACTTGGATTTTAAATACCTTTTATTGATCATGAAAAAAATCAAAGGCTAAAATTCTTAGATCTCTTATTTTTTCTCTCTTGCAGTGATATGATAATTTCGAATACATCATAAAAAAAGAAGACGTCAAGATAATCTTAAGTCGTTAGTGCAATTATATAATAAAAAAGCACATTTCACTTCTGTTTTTAGTAATGACCGTTTAGTTATGATTTGGACAACTTACTTTGATGAGAGTTTTAGATAATCACTTGTATTTTCAATCAAGTTAGATTTAAAACTACGTTTCATATACTATTAAGCGATATCATGTACACTGCACCTGTATTATTTGAATTGGTACTCCCTGAGACTACTATAGCACAGTAATAATACATAACATAGTAATATGAGTCTCAGGGAATAGTACTTTGTACAAAAGAGTTAGGGTTGCGGAATTTCAAAGCTCTACGTTTTGCATTTTTTTTTTATTATGCTATCCAGTTTGTTCCTTTCAAGTGACAAATGTTTTCTTCTTCGAACATGACAATAAACAAATACGCCATGGAAATTAAATTTATGTTCCTTCTAAATAAATTAAATTAGTAAACGTGACTTTTGCATAGTAACATGACTGAGTAGTGGACGACAGAGACAAAAAGACAGACAGACATTATAATATATCATATAAAATGTAAACTTTTTCAGTAAATCTTGACAAAGACTAAAAAAGTACGACTATACAAGTCCTTGAACGTCCCAAGACTTAAATACCTTCCCAGTATCACAGCTGATAACGATTCGAATACTGTATTAGATTGCATGTGCTTTATCAAGCTGCATTACTCTCACTTCAGACAAAACAAGATGACACCAATAACTTTTAATTTCAAATACAATAATCATAGATACATATACACAGGTTATATACATTATAGTTTAAATTAATTTCTAATTCGTAAACGCAAACGAACATAAAATATTTATCAAATAACCACAAACTCTCCCATGGGAGACGCCACATACAGAGACAAGCGCACATTTTATTATTAATATGAGTATAATAATGTTGATTGTTCGTGTATACACACCGAATTTTAACAGCTGGTACTGATAAATGACCGCATACTTGTGGTCTACAAATCTGAAAATAAATAATATAAATTATTATATTATTTATTTGGCAAAATGCTACTGCACACTTTGACTGCAATGGTACGAATGACTTTATACCACCTAAATTCACTCGTGCATGAACTCAATATCCCGATCGAACCGACCTTACTATATATATATAGCCAAACACGTGTCAACTATAAACAAACAACATTTTTACATGTTCGATTTTTGTACAACTTTGATAAATACATTACAACTTTTACTTTTCAAAGAGCTTGTCTGTCTTGAGCATCTATTAAATGTGAGAAGTGTGTTATTAGAGGTTTCTTACATTTTGACGAAAGGTATGAACGAACGTAAGGTGAGCATGTATTACAATTCCACGATAGCACTGAGAGTCTATGTTTTATCTGGTAAAACGGCATTCTTCTATGAATGAAATGTATATTGAACAATTCAACCATATCGCAAATAAATCGCGCGTTTATATCTTAAAATAGAGAAAAATAGTTTAAAATACACTTACGTCCGATACGTTGCTTATTTTAAGCACGATTACATACATTTGCGCGGGAATTGTTCAAACATGCGTGTCTTTAGATGTTCAAACCATTGACAATTTACAAAATTCACAATTGTTTTATGACTATAATGCCATCAGGAAATTGTCAACGTGGATCATCGGGATTTTCCAGAAGAAGATGCTGCAATGTGCGGAAAAAAATATGAAAAGAAAAAAAATGAGGTGATGAAGTTATTTTCAATTTTTAAGGTTAAATGTGAAAGAACAAAAATGCGATGCTTACAATCGCATGAAACAAGTAAAACGGAATAAAAACTATACCCCTTCCCCGAAAATTAAAAGAACGATTCCATAGATAAGCTGAAAGATCTGTATGTATATTTTGTTTTTGATTTTTTTTTTTGGGGGGAAGGTACATTATATTTGCCTTTGTATTTTCGTAGGTGAAAAAATGCAAAGATATATTCTTTTCATTTCTGTTTTTTGTGCAATTGTTTTGGGGGGAAGGGGTATGGAGCAGTCTTATTTTGTAAGGGTACATTTTTCTTTTCCTGACGAGCCTATGTTAGGCAAATTTTTCTGAGTTGTCTCCTTTTGGGTGATGTTTTCTGTTGAACTCGTACATTCCGAAATGCCAATGTCTCACGAAAATTCAATTTTGACGTGTGTCTTTGCATGTAGTGTGATGGTCATTGAAAACAAACATTGAGTTGAAGTCCCTTGACAGCCTTGACAAAGATTACATATATAAGTCATATTGAAAAAAAAAGAATTTAAAAGTTAATAAAGGATCCCTCAAACGGGTCAGATGTATGATTCGTCAAGCGTTCGTACCTTTCCTCAGATAATACGAAACTCTAATAGAAGGTAGGGCAAATTGTGATATAGATAAGAACTTCGGTTCAGAAGTAAATTAGAATGCATTTTGGAACTGTCTACTACTACGCAAATTCAGTTTAGAATATGGAATTATGGCAAATATAATATGTACAACAGATAACAATTACGAATTTGCTGTAATGAAGACGTTCTTTTAGATTATATTGTAAAAATTGTTGTAATGAAGGCATTTTGAATTCATTCGTTAATCTTATGGTGATTTTTAGTTGTATATACTGCATGTAGTTGTGTTTTCTCTTTATTTTCGTTTTGACTTCCAGTTTTAAAATATAAAGTCTGTAGGATAACCACTTGAAATATATCAACTATTCTTAAATGATCAAAATCAACTTCTTTTCACCAATATTTCAATATTAACTCTTAGAATTAAGAAACAGGTATACAGGGGAAAGTGTCAAAACTTTTCTGAAACAAACAAACGAAAAGAAGGTAAATAAATAATATATATCTGATGATGAAAATAGGCTATAGGAAACCAGAACACATATGTATTAGAACCAAATCTTAACCAAAATGAAAAAAGGGTAAAAATGCCGGTGATTTTAGAAATTACCTCCTTTGCAAGATTATATATAATAATTCATCTGCAAATTAAAAATAACCTAAAATTGTATCGGCCTATTTCCCCTTGATGTTTTGTAACCCCATTTTGATTTACATACACCACTGACTGTTCTGAATGGTTGAAACAATGCAATTTTCAATATCAGCAGATTTGATACGGTCATCCTTTCAGTCAAAGCGTTCATTGAATTGTTTGACGTTGTGACCTTAGATTGTCCTGTTACAAACATTTTAGAAAAGCTATTATTTTCTAATTGCCAGCTTTTTAGAAAAGGTAATAGTTTGCAATTTCCCATGATGATTTGTTACTCACATTTTCACTCAATAGAAGTCTACAATACATAATTGAAACGGAAGTCGGCTAATTGAATCCACATGTCTGACGTCTTGGTGTCCGAAAATGATAGGTGTTCGTCCTGGTCAAGTGTAAATCATTTGTATTTCAATGAAATATACTGTTAATGGTAATGACATGGTT
>CM029603.1:62712056-62740403 GCA_017311375.1 Mytilus coruscus | reverse complement strand
CAATATAATGGAATTTTATACGACTTACATACAAGTGAGGGGTTTATCAAGCTATAAAACCACGATTAATCCACCATTTTCTACATAAGAAAATGCCTGTACCAAATCAGAAATATGACAGTTGTTGTCCATTCGTTTGATGTGTTTCAGGTATGATTTTGCAATTTGATTAGGGACTTTCCGTTTTGAATTTTACTCGGAGTTCAGTATTTTGTGATTTTACTTTTACAGATATCGTTACAATTCAAAGAGGAAATCAACGGCCTGCATGATTCATCTACACTAGTAACGGGTTTTACTACTGAAACGGTCATTTTAAACTGAACTCTTAAATGCCTGAATTTACCGCAAGGAAAAATGTCAAGATCTTTTTCAGTTGTTCAGTACATGTTCTGTACACTAACTATCGCGATCGGTTAAGTACCAGTCAGTACTGATTCAGGTAATTAAGAAAAACGCGTAGCGTTAAATCTAGTACTGTTAAATACATTTTAGTACACGTCAGTTCATCGATAGAATCGTTGTCCAGTACTTTTCAGTGTATCACAATAATATGAGGATAGCTTCCTTTGATTATCAGAGGAATTGTAATAAAAAAGCGAAAAAAAAAAATAAATAACAATAATAAACAAATAAATATAAGGAGACATAATCGACAACGGGACTGTAGATACACGTTTTTGTTAACATGCGTTTCATTTTCATAAATTGGTAAAATAACATGAATAATAACTGTTAAAATATTTGTATGGAACCATATGAAATTCTGATAATTATTCTTTAATGGATACGCAATTCTAAGATATTGTTGACTATAAACTGAGAGTTCAGCCGTAAAGATTGGAATGATGAAAATCCCGATAGCTTTCGAAAATATCCCTGCTATGATTTCGCGCCATTTGTCTTTTGACAGTTACTTGCTGTGTCCGACTGAAGTAACGTAAGTATATATTTTGAAAACATTTTTACAGTTTCGATCGATATACATATACATTCCTTACTTTACAAGAGTGTTTGTTTGATATGTGAACTAATTGAATGATTATTATGTAACTGTTTGTATCCGACGACTTTCACTAGAAGGGGTTTGGTTACACAACTGTTCATTGAAATTCCTGTTCTTCGACATTTAAAACAAAATAATCTAAAACGAGAAGCTGATCAATTTCAAGCATTAATGGTATAAAATTTAGCCTTAGCATCAAAATAAACATGGACAGCAGGGGATCCCCAACCCATGATAAAGAGGGTTCAAACCTTATGTCCCCATTCAAAAGCATTGATCGTCTCAAACAGGGGTTCCAACCTGAACTACCCCCATTTTGAATCTCCCACTGGGCAGCCCAGCTGTGTAACATCAGTGACAAGCATAACAAGGAGCTGCCTGTCGAAAACTTAACATTGTTTTATATGGAAAAGAAAAGCATTTGCTATAAATGGTTATCAACATTTTATTTATACAACCCAGTGGCGGATCCAGAAATTTTCATAAGTGGGGCCCACTGACTGCCTAAGAGGGGCCCGTTCCGGTCATGCTTCAGTGATTCCTATATAATCAACCAAATTTTTCCCAGAAAGGGGCCCGGGCCCCTGGACCCCCTCTAAATCCGCCTCTGCAACCAGAAGTCAAAGTTTTATCTTTATACACCAATCTGAAGTTTTTTAAGAAGGAGTTACCAAACAGCTGCCCCACGCAATCGGTTCCTACTGTGACATATTAACATAAGCATTGTGACATATGAAATTTACTGGAAAGTGCACACACTCGAAAGTTGTCCATTTTGATGTAAAAAAAAAAAAAAAACACTTTATGTTAAAGTGGACTATGTGTCCCTTCGGTTTGAAAATTTCCCATTGAAAGATATGTTTTCCTATACAATGTAACTGAATGCAAAGATGACTTCTGGTAGGAAAAAATTATCATTGGTAAGACATTATTTTGTCATATCCCATTATATTTCTTAACAATTTCTGTTTCTGTCAGGTACATGTCTAAAACTGCAAAAACGGTGTATTACATTTGCATAGATTTGGGGATTAACATATGTTACATTTGCACAAAAAAAAATTATATCACATTTGTGCACTTTAACCATTGTTAACTTATAGATCTACCTGTATATTTATCATGCTATTATATACTCCAATCTTAATTGTCTAGGATTGTCAGTTTTACTATCAAAGGTTTGGTGGTACTCTCATGGCACTCCAACTTACTCCACCAATATACATTGTACATAGACCTCCAGGAAATAGCACAATAGTCAAAATAGTGCTGAAAGTGGCGTTAAACACCAATCAATCAAAATATATATAATGCTTTTCATGAATTTGTTTACCTATACTGACTTATTTTGCTTGTTAATTTAAATCTATAGGAAATTATGTGTTTTCAATACTCGTTGATTTTTAAATTTGTATGGGGAAAACAACAAACAATGATACACAGAAGAA
Organism: Mytilus coruscus; assembly: GCA_017311375.1. NCBI lineage: Eukaryota > Metazoa > Mollusca > Bivalvia > Mytilida > Mytilidae > Mytilus > Mytilus coruscus. Next base: position 62,737,949 of record CM029603.1, on the reverse strand, counting down.
GAAAAGGCTGTATAGTTTATTGACGAATTTAGCATCACACCTAATTCTTTATAGTTTTTGAAAATTATGAATTCCAGTGAAGTTGAACTTTACATTAATCTGTTGACTAGCTATTAAATGATCAGTCTGGAAGATAGTCTCATTGGAGATTATACCACATCTCTTTATCTTTTAAATAGTGCACCTGAGATAAATTATGATTAATTATAAAATAATCTCTAAGGCCTTTAGTTTTCTCATTTAACATGTTAACACTGTTTCAAATTTTCATGTTGGACATTTTATAGCTGACTATATAATACATTATGGGGTTTTCATTGTTGCAGGTTGTACAGGTGCTTATAAATATCTTTGCCATTTGAACTCTGGTGTATGGTTGTCTCAATGGCAATCATGCCACATCTCCTAATTTTCAAATAAATTAGAACATAACTCATGGCATTAGTTTTCTCTTATGAAAATTTCAGAATTTGTCATGCTGTGCCTTTTATTCTCACCACACAATACAGTATGGGTTCTGGTCATTGTTGATTATTATACAGTGTCTTATAGTTGTTTAACAACCTCGTCCTTTAGTCTCGGTTGGATAGTTTCTCATTTACAATCATACAACATCTCCTTATCTACTATATAGATATAAGAAGATGTGGTATGAGTGCCAATGAGACAACTCTCCATCCAAGTCAAAATTATAAATGTAAACCATTATAGGTCAAAGTACGGTCTTCAACACGGAGCCTAGGCTCACACCGAACAGTAAGCTATAAAGGGCCCCAAAATTACTAGTGTAAAACCATTCAAACGGGAAAACCAACGGTCTAATCTATATAAAACGAGAAACGAGAAACACTTATGAACCACATCAACAAACGACAACTACTGAACATCAGATTCCTGACTTAGGACAGATGCAAACAAATGCAGCGGGTTTAAACGTTTTAATGGTACCAAACCTTCACCCTTTTTCTGAAACAATAGTGTAACATCACAACATAGAAAAACACACTATAAAATATCAACTGAAATAGCTTAACTCAATCAAAGGACATATAAACACCATTGAACATACACTGAACAAATAAATTTAACCTATGATACAATGTAAATTCAAAATAAATAAACTAAGGAAGAATATATCCATGTTTATTGAGTTGGAGAATGCAGGACAGAAAGCCCTAGACAAAAGGGTACAGGAAAAGTGATCATTAAGTTTTGAGATAAATTTGTCTTTGATTTACCATATTTATCATGTTTATATGTTTTAAGTATATTTCGTATTTTCTTGAACAATTATATGTAAAACAACATTGATATCTACTTATTTGTCCTAAAATTCATAATTACATTGTATCTTGAAAATAAGCTAATTAATACAATGTCGGTTTCAATATTAATTTTAAAATTAATTTGTTCCTCAAAAATATTTTATATATAAAAGAATAGAATAGAATAGAATAGAATATTTTATTTCCCAAATTACATGATGTATTAATATATTTATACGAAATGAATTCATAACCATACAAAACTGAAATTAGAATAGGTAATAATCAGGATGTTCACCTTGTATTTGTAATTGTCAGAAATCAGAATATACATGTACATTCTATACATGCTACAGGTAATAAACAGATGTCAACAAAACAGTAAATTGTCTTGAGGGTGAATTTCAAAGGGTCATACATGTAGGTATCGCACACGACTACGATTTCCACAAATGTTAAATTGCACCACTTATCATGTACCCGCTCACGTAATTTTACTGGATATTCAAACCAATTTGAAAAGAAGTATGAAGCAACATGCTATATTGTATTCTGTTAAGAAATGCATTTTAAAGGTTATATTTGGTATTTATTTATCAACTTAAAACATTAATTATTTCAAAATGTAATGATGAAAGAAATTAAAACACAAATGTCATATGAAACCCAGGGTTTACTGATAAATTTTAGAAGGAAATTATAGCTATTTTAGTTGGCCGACTTGAGGTAAAGTTTTCCCTAACATGTACTTGTACTAGGACAAAGATCATAAAATTAACCAGAGACAATTTTATTTTTCATGACCAACAGTGAATTTATTGCTGGCCTTTTCTTTAATCTTCTGATCTTTAAGTAGTTTATTTACTGTAACAACAGACAAAAGGCCAATTTTAGATAGTTTTGATACAGTATCTTATATATGCCTGTTGAGAATAAAATTGCATGCAAGTTTTTCACTGAAAAGTGAAAAGTCTTTGTATCAGACCATACTGTTTGCAAAAAAAGTTGAATGCAAGAGTCCTTTTGTACTCAGACTTCTTGTATCGTGTCACCTGAGTATAGAAATGAGCAAAAAGAAACAAATTTGTATTTCCTATAGCTTCAGTATACATTTTAAATGTGAATATGTGCTATGACCTCTATTTTCATTCACAGGCTCATATAAATTTGACTTTTGAATAATTTTAATAAATCTGATACATCAAATGAGTGTTCTTTTGCTTTTAGTACATGATATATTAAATATTAGGGCATTTGAAAAGTAATTTTTGCAATTTTGAATTTTAAAGCCCCAAATGTTGATAGTTGAAATTCTTCAATTTTAATGTCAAAAGCTACACAGTCAAATATAGTCCCTAGTGTGGACTCTGTGTTACTTGCTATTTTTTATACCCTTCCAAATTTATTTCTTCATGTTTTATGTCTCAAATAGCAAGTAGGGAATGAAATTACACTGTAAAAAATTGGGTCATGAATTTTAAAGTAAAGTTGTGATTTGGTCCAGCTAAAAAGGTTAACAATTAGTATTTCGGAAGCTCAGTCAAAGAATAAGGTTAACAATTAGTATTTCGGAAGCTCATTCAAAGAATTCAAGACCCCTTAACATAAAAGTGTCCATATTTCGAGTTAGAGCTGATGAAGTTTTCTATAATTTTGATATAATTTGCCCCAAAAGTATTACACCACATTGTAAAAATATTGTCTAAAAGAAATGCACTATGAAATTTATAACTGTGTTCTCAGGCAATACTTGAATGCTTTCTCCTACCTAAATAAAAGTTGTTGTAATTGTGATTTTCTTGGAATATAATTTTAGAGTACTTACACAATAGATACATATAAACTAAAGAAACAAGTCCATTCTTAATATATAAATATATTTTTTGTAGATGATTCCCAGCTGGCAGCTGGCTAGAAAAATGAAGCAGTCTACAAATGATAAATGTGCACTTATGATTTGTAGGAAATATAGATGTCAATCGCTTAGTAGTTGCAAGTTATGAAAGAGTGGATGAATTCATAATTCTGTGTATGTTATTCATTGTTTTGGAAAATGAATAGCTCAAACAGCATTGTACAGTAGTACTACCATGAAGTGATGTTGGGATTAAACTGGACAAGAAACAAATAGTGCATTGAATAAATAGCAAACTAATAATTTGTTAGAAAGATTATTCAACTGGATAGCTGTTAATACCTTGGATAATTATTCATTTGAAATAGCAATTTGGAATTATAAGAATTCAAAGTCTTAGTGCATATATTTGTAGTGCATCATACATGTATCTGAATTTGATTAGTGCCTTGGATAAATATTTGTTTGAAATAGCAATTTGGAATGACAAGATTTTATAGATTCAGTGAATATTTATATTATAGTACATAGTCACCAAACTGGCATTTTATTCTGGTCAAGCATGTTAACAATCCTGACAATACTTCAAAGTATCATTTTATTTATATGACCATTGATCACAGCTGCTTGTGCTATTAAACAAAATTAAGACAACAATTATCATTCAATTACATGTACATGTTATTATATTCATGATATTGTAGTCTTGTATAATATAAAATAAGGAGATGTGATATGATTGCAAGTGAGATAACTATCAACCAGAGACCAAATGAGATAGATGTTACATGTAGCAAATTAATGTCGTCACTGTACAGTATTCAAGGATGAGTAAAACTGATACTGCATATATATAGCAAGCTATTAAAGGACAGATATAAAAAAAACATAAAACAGTTCAAAACTGAAACCCAACAGCCTAGTTTATGTACAATATGTATGAAAACAAATATGATGTTGCAACGAACAACAACCGCTGAAAATTTGCCTACCAAATTTAAGTAATGGTGATTGTAAGTTAGATTCTTATTCTAGACTTACAATTAGTATTTGCTACTCCTCAGTATACATGACAAAGCACATAGCATTCAGGAAAAGAGTTGAATGTCTTTGAGCAAACTCTTTCTTTTTGCGGTAGCATGCTTAAAATCTAGTTAAACCTAGATCGGTCTACTACAAATTAAAGCAGGTTTCTTACATATATGTATAAAATGGTGTCCTTAATATGCATAGTGTTTTCCATTGATGTAAAGCTACCTTCATTCATTGGAACAGTAAAAACATGTGAATACCTGTGTTAATGGAGGTCTCCAGCTGGGGTCGAAGTCACGATTTAAAAAAGTTCAGTAAAGGCTATGATTCAATACCAGTAATTCATAGATGGTAATAGTATGTCCCATTATTTGACCGGATTGAAGAAGTCCAAAACTTTCTTGTAGTCTGGATGGGAGCTCCTTGAACATGTTAATTTCTGTATTCTTTAAATTTGTAGACCATTTTTCATCATCTTTGAAAAAAGTGTTAATTCAGTTGAATTCTTTTGAAAATCATTTTACTATTAAATTTTATTATACCCCTGCTTTAAAAAAAGTGGGGGTATACTGTTTTACCTCTGTCTGTCCGTCCGTCCATCCATCCGTCCGTCCGTCCGTCCGTCCCATGAATATTTTTCGTCGCATCTTTCTCAGGAATTACACTACAAGGATTTCTGAAATTTGGTTTCAGCATGTTCAGGGTTTATATAAGTCAGCTATACCGTGTGATGCGTTTTTAGATTCATCACTCAACAACTTCCTGTTTACCTTCAAGTATTTGGGCGGGGTATCATCAGTGAGCAGTAGCTCACAGTTTCACTGTTATGCCCTGCGGTAGCGGATGGGGCATTTAGTTTTACCCTTGTCCGTCTGTACGTACGTCACAAAACTGGTTTCCGTTCTCTAACTTTAGTTTGCCTCATCCAAATGTTATGAAACTTATACACAATGCTTATTACCACAAAACACAGATCAAGTGTGAATTTTGGTGGCTTCACTTTACCGTTGTAGAGTTATGCCTCTTTACAAATGGAAATATTGCTGAATTTTTCATTTCCGTTCTTTAACTTTAGTTTGCCTTAACCAAATGTAATGAAACTTATACACAATGCTTATTACGACAAAACACAGATCAAGTTTGAATTTTAGTGGCGTCACTACTGTTCTTGAGATATGCTCCTTTATAAATGGAAAAAATGCTGAATTTTTCGTTTCCGTTCTCTCACTTTAGCTTGCCTTAACCAAATGTTATGAAACTTATGCACAATGCTTATGACCATAAAACTCAGATCAAGTACAAATTTGGGTAGCGTCGCTTTTACAGTTCTTGAGTCATATCCCTTTATAATGTTATATGCAAGCGGGGCATCATCTGTGTCCTATGGACACATTCCCCATTTATTTAATTAGTTATACAAGTATATGATTTCTTTATTCTGTACATCATTCATTTCTGTAATCAATATTGTAATTTTATTTACAGCCGTTATTCTTTATACTTTGGCACCCCATTATTCTTTATTCTTTATATTTTTGCCATTATTCTAGATTGATTTAACCCCATCCAGACCTACATTACTGCGGATTCTTATATTTTAGCAAATTCACTTCAGGAAAAATTGTATTCTTGTGGATATTTAATTTAGTGGGTTTGCCAAAGTCTAACTTACAATACAATTCTCTAGAAAATGTGTACTTCGTTGAACTTTTATTTTGTGCTTTATCTATTACCACGAAATCCAATATTTGGTATCCCAAACACTAATGAATCCAAAGTAGCAGACATCCACCCATCAACCAAGAATTAACAAATGTCTTAGGGTCAACATATACTTATAAAAAGGTTTTTGAAATTTTAACTAGAGAATAAAAAAAATAAGATGTGGTATATAGTAGTTGCCAATGAGACAAAGACCCAACAGAGACTAGATGACCTAGAAGTTAAACAACAGGTCACCGTACGGCCTACAGCAATGAGTAAAACAAAGAATGTACATATAAATCCTTGGCAAGCCCCAAACAGCATATTTTCTCCAAAGAAAATTTGGTCACAAAGATTGAACCTCCCAGACTGTAATTTTGTAAAATAACCTAGTTCATCTCGATTATGCATGCACTGTATTTCTTATTTTAGTCTCATAGACATTCACACGATACATAGACCTTTCAATTTGCATTTGTAGCGAATAAAATTTCCGTTTTCAACTGACTTTACCGGTCCATGTAACCACGTTCCTCCTTGCTCTTTACCGACGACGAACACCTAAAAACAATTGCATGTACCACCAGAGACATATAATATTTATTATATATCTCTGGTACCACCAAACGTTTTGGTGTTATTTAAGCATGTATGCATATATTTCAAATATGTTGTTAATATCTGTTTCCTTGTCAACCCTGTCAATAGAAACCACTTATAACTACAACAAACACATTTTCGGGAGACGGATTTATAAAAGTTTTTCCAAACTTGTTTCCGAATCTCATATTTGAATTTCAAGTACCATTGTACTACTTAATTGTTATAATTTTCGTTAATAAATACTGTTTAAACTAAACACATTTAATTTGCCGCAAACTTTATATTTACTACAGTTATGTCGTAGGCTGGTTAAGTCCTTCGGCCATCGGATGTCAAAAGCAAAACTAATGAAATCAGGATTTAAGTTATTTTTGTAAATAATTTGTGAAAGGGACCCCCACTGGCTACGATTACCAGCAAAGGGTAACAATAAGAAATAATTATCGTTACTTCCGAGACTAGTTGCCGAAATGTTTTTAAGGACAGGGACCTGATTTCACACGGAAATTGCAGGAAACAATAATATCGTTTAAATACAAATATATGATTTTGATTTTGATACCATTCATAAAATATCACATTTTTTCTGGTTCAATAATCACAATTTACGAAAATACCGTTACAGATCCGGACACGTGCCAAACTGCCCTTTTATATTTGATTTTACAACTTTACAAGAGAAGAAAGGCGAAGGATACCAAAGAGACAGTCAAACTCATAAGTCGAAAATAAACTGACAACGCCATGATTAAAAAGGAAAAGACGAACAACAGCACACAAAATTAACCTAGAAAACCAAAGACTGAGCAACACGAATTCAAACCCCACCAAAAACTTGGAGTGATCTCAGGTGCTCCGGAGGGTAAGCAAATCCTGCTCCACATGTGGCACCTGTCGTGCTGCTCATGCAAGTTCAAACCCGGTGATATGTCTAATCCTGTAGGTCATGTATGTGAAACAGATAATCCATAACGGTCAACCAACTCGTGATGGCGTCCGTAAAATTTATAAGATACGCAATTATTTCTTGATTATATTGAATTTTGAACATTTACTCAATAGCTACATCCAATTCAAAAGTGTACGATGCATTTAAAGTTGTTTTAGTTAATAGTGCATTTTAGATGCACCTTAATATCACCCTTCCAGTCTTAGTAGGTCGTAGAAGTTCAAGTAGCCTGGCATCCTGGTCAACCTCCTTTTTGCGTCGGTACGAATCAAATCGACATGTAACCGAATTTATGTGACAATTTAAAAGATTCCAAACAAGGTAAATTGGTCCGTTCGCTGTTAACATGTAACAGATCGGTATAATATAGCTCGGCATTTCTATGGGTTACACGTCAGTGTGACAGCAACCGAACGACAGAAAACAACCAAAGACATCTTGAGAGCAGCATGGAGTATTCAACAAAAGACCGGAGTATTAGACATGATCATGATGATAGAATATAGCAAGCTCTAAATTGTCCAAAGTTTATAAAAAAAAAAAAATGAAAACAACATGTTAATAATTTCATGTGTATTAATGTCATTATCAAATTGTGAATAAGTCAAAACAAAAACAATCAAAATCTGCATGAGACGATGGTCAGTTTCTTCCTTTGTAACAGGTTTACGCCTATCAAAATCACTCACAAGAGTTTTTGTGTCTGACATATATTTGTATCCATTCAAGCACGGTATTTTAAAAATAAGATGTGGTATGATTGTCAATGAGACACCTATCCACCTCAGTTCATAGGAAGTGGATGTAAACCATAATGATCGAATTCGTTCCAGTGAATTTTAATTATGAATATTGTGGATGGTTAAACGTTAAATCTATCGATTGAAGAAAAATAGTAGACAAAAAGGTATATGTTAACAAAGAATACAAAACATTTACCATTACAAACCGAACCACAGATTGTGAAAAAAGTGATGCGTCATAAAATCGACATAACAAGCAGGGGCGTAGCTGCCGTTAGGCACTTTAGGCACGTGCCTAAACATAATTTTTTCACAAATATTTTTTTTGTATTAAAAAAGCTAATGACAACGTTATCTGTAGATACACGTGAAGTTGTCAAATTTCTTTGATTATCAAATGTAATTTGTACACTAGTCTATCATCCTTATTGAATGGAGTATTGGGTAGAATTGTATGTACATTATATTCCACCTTGAATAGAAACTAAAACTAGAACTTTGGTTCATATCATTTCACTTCTACCAACAAATACTCGAATGAGCCTCCACATGCTCAAAACCATGACATTTTATTCTTAGATCCATGATTTTTTTATTAGTTGTTGTTGGCTTTCAACTAGCTTTTTTCCACTTGGTCTTCATCCGATCTACAATAAAATCCTTGTCAAAGTGGGGCGTCCGCTTGGCTGTGCGGGATGTATAAATACGCTGTCTTGTCTGGTCAGAAAGGGACGTTAACTCCAATGCCTAGTGTATAGAAAATGACACGCTTTTGCACGGTAAGAACACTTCAACAACTCTTTGAGGGGTCCGTAGGAGGTCTGCTGAAAGACAAAATTTCTGTCCCTATCAATAAACCATCATTTACCTATCTCCGCTACGCGTTGGTAGGTAAACTCAATTTGCGACAGTAAAATCTACGTTTTACGAAGGCTAAGCTTAAAATACAATACAGTTATCTCCTAATTTTTAATGTCATTTTCAAATTTTCAAACCTTCATCCTGGATGACCCTATTACAGGACCTAGTGGCTACCTGTTGTATTTATTGTAAATTTGTTTTTGTCCTGAACATGCATAACTATTTGCCACTGGACGTCAAGTTGGCAATCAATCAATCAACTGGCTTTCAGTAACTTGAGTACTCTCAGATCTACGTATATTGAACATAATTATTCCTAAGGCTAAAGCAGGTAGGGATTTTACAGTAGAGGATATCAGAAAATATGAATTTCTTGAATTTTGTCACGATAGTATGAGTACATGTAGAACCGAACTTCTGCATTGGGAATCAACTGTGTGAGTGTATGTGTTTGTGTGGCCGGGGTGAAAGTTTAAGAATTAAAAGATGGATGGTCGATGTCTAGCCCAAAGGATAGTATTATAATATATAGTAGTCTCAGTGTTTACGTGCCTATTCTTTTAATGAAGGATCGTCTATATGTACTATCAATTAACGTATATATCAACTATCGTCAACCAGAAAGGAATAGATATGAAAATACTAAAAGGATGTACTACTTAATTAAAGGGCTACGCTGATCTACGCTGGGCAATGCATATTGTAAATAAACATATATTTTTTTTAGATTTCCGATCGTACTGCGCTAATTCACCAGATGTTATTGTAAAATTATTTATAATTCTTCAATTTTCTTCATGTATATTATCATGATAAAATAACCAGTAAATTTAATACTTTTGTACACAAAATTTTGCAACTATAATGCTGAAAACTGTTTCCTCTCGTGGGGCCTCGCCCCCAGAACCCCTACCAGGGCTCTGCCTGGACCTGCTTGGGGCCTTTAGCGGCCCCAGACCCCTGCCGCAATTTGTGCCTACAGTTGATCGGATACCTAGCTACGCCGCTGACAAGTTATATCTCTTTGATCCTATATAAGCTAGCTAAAGATTTCTGATTTTTTTTATCGTACCAGGCTATCAATAAATGATTTATTTTTTGTCGCGATTTTTTTTTTTATAAGCTTAAAATTAAAATGAATGACAAATGCTTTCAATCTGACTAGTTCTTTTTCTTTCTCCCGGATCAAATTTTTTTTTCAGAAAAAAAATAATAACCCCCTTTAATGGTCGGTCCCTATGAACAAATTACATGAGAAGCTATATGAGCAAATGGGACCTTTTTCATATTTGAATGATTAAATTTGTTAAAGATATTATAAATACATGTACATGTATACCTTAAGATTAATAAAGTTGAATTACGACAACTAGAAACCTATAGTACAAATGTATATTAACCAGTAAATGCAATATACTGTATAATAAAAATATAATTCAAGTGTTTCTTACCGATTAAAATGCCGTTAAAAACACTTTGATTTTAGGGGTACGTCTAAACACTGCTCATGACCTCCTGAGTGCACTCAGGACTTAAACGTGCACCCAGGACTCTTTATAGTTATCGTATGTGCACACATGACGGATATATGTATTTGTTGCAATCTGTTTATCTTAGTGGTAAATTTTGAAAACAAACTTCGAGAGATATTTATTATTTTATAAGATAATGGCACGTGTCATTGATTACACAACTACTCAGTTTTGACTATCCAATCAACAAAATTGATTGGATTATCCTAATTGCTTATGAATATCATCTTATTAGTACAGTGTTTTGAATAAAATTGAATTAAACATTTAACTTGTTTCGAAATTGTTTCATGTTACATGTATTAAATTTACTTTATGCGTAGTGCATTTTACGATTATGAAGAAAATAAAACTCCCTTTCAATGCATTTTAATACAGTTTCTCTGATGACCGTGACCTGTTATATATTTCTTGCATGAAGACATATTTCTCGTATCACACTGCTCGGAGTGTGATACAAAAACTCAATTTTGATTATTAGAAAAATACCTGAATATGGCAAATGACAGAAACTGAGAGGAAAACGGAGATAAATTAATATTTCAGAATTTATTTAAATTTATCCAAGGCTTGCAATACTGGACAAGTACAATTTTAATAAGAAATAAAATCTTACTATACGATTGATTGATTGTTGGTTGCTTAACGTCCAGTGGCAAATATTTCATGCATATTCAGGACGAGAACAAATTAACAATACATACAATAGGTAGGTTCTGTAATAAGGGTGTCCGGGATTAAGGTTGGAGAAATTTAGACTGCCACGGGAAATGAGGGTATATTGGAGAGGGACAGAAATTTAGCCTTGCAACAGGTCACCTACGGACCCCTCAAAGAGTTGTTGCAAGGGTTCTTAACGTGCAAAGAGCGTGGCACTCTCTTTACACGAGGCATCGGATTTAACGTCCCCATTCTGACCGGACGTGGCTGCAAATTTGTACATCCCGCACAGCCAAACGGACGCCCCACTTTAGCAAGGATTTTACTGCCGGTCGGAGGAAGACCAATGGTGACCATACTTCTATTCCCCAGTAACCCTTTGGGGCTCTTACTATATGAGATTTGATCATATGAAGCAAGTTCAAGAAATGTATTACTGGACAAGAATGAGTTTTTTTTTTTTTTTTTGGCATAAACAGCCTAACTAAGATTTATCTTTGAACACACAAATTTCTATTGAAATTGGTAGATGGCAAAATAATCAGAGAGAAAATTTTATTTGTACTTTATGTAATTCCGGTGGTATTGGCGTCAAGTTTCATTATGTTATAGATTGTTAGGCAATAGACAAAAGTAGTAGACAAACGCTGTTAAAACGGGGTTTTGATCCCAAGGACGCCACATTTGGCAATAAACTTTATCGATATTTTTTAACGTTTTCAAATGAAATAAATTGGAAGGAAAATTTCCGACTTTGTGAAGATTTCTCAATTGGCTTCAATAATTACAAACAAAACGAAAAGTTTACTTAACATTTTGCAATTCAGTATGTTTATCATTTTTAAAAGAAAACTTTTTGTTTGCCAAGTTTACTTGTATGTGTTTATTACCATCACTAATCACAGTGATACTACTAATTATTAACTAAGATTTAGATCTTTGAAGAAAACTTTTGTTTGCCAAGTTTACTTGTATGTGTTTATTACCATCACTAATCACAGTGATACTACTAATTATTAAAGATCAAACGACCTAATCAACATGATAATTGGTATTGAATGTGACCATCGGTCAAGCATATCCCAAAATACGGCGCGTGCCGATAAAAACTTAAATAAATTCTCAAATATTGAATTGATTTTATGAAAACAAAAATTATAAGATCAAAATTAAATTATCTATCAAATGCATACCCTTAACGCACACTAAAACATCTATTACATGTCCTGAGCGCACTTTTTATGTTCTGAGTGCACTCAGGAGGTCCTGAGCGGTTTTAGACGTACCGTAATTTTAGTGACCAAATAAGGCTAATTCCATGACCAGATGTTTAGTGTTCGGTGACTCGTATCGGCTCACATTATACATGTATCAGACAAATTAACAAAAAGCTAATTGCCAACCCAATCAAGGATGTCCACTTCGGCTTTAAATCACATGTTACAGTCGGTTGAAAATTACCTGTGTATATTTAGTTCTAACTTTTAATCTAAAAATAATGCATGCACAAGCTGTACATGTTTGCATATTTTATTTCTACAAATTACCAAACTATTTCAACTCTCTTCTCGAATGTACTTTTAAGGATTCTATACAATGTAAAAATGGGGTTAAAATAGTCAGTTTTAAAACATGTTATCGTGTTACCATTAAAATACAAACTACAAGAACTGCAAATAAGTTTCAGACATAGGCTTTCCATGAAGATTATATAAAATTAGATCATGATAAATTGTATGTATACCTATGGAAGATTTGCATGTACTTTCACGGCTCTGTTTCACGGCAATGGCTGCATGACTGCATTATCTATAGACGACACATTGATGATCATAGTTTTTGCCAAATTGAAATTATCCCACACCAAATTTACTCTTTTAAACACTTATTTCCTAAATGAATTCATATTATACACAGACCTTGCTGAGTGAACATGTTTAACTTGAGTTAGAGATTCTAAATAGTTCTAATATTTTTAAAACATCTTCACTAAAACAAAAATCACAGTATATCAGCTTCACGTGTTACGGTGTATATATAAATATATACTTACTTTGAGCTTCAAAACATAATGTCATTTCATGAAAATGATCGATTGACAATTGCTTAACCTCCAGTGGCAAATATTACATACATGTTCAGAATTTTTTTATAAAAATAAAATGGGCGTTGATGACAGATATTTCATTGTTTCCGTTAGATTAATTCTCAACTGTTATACACTATATGGGTAAACCTGTCTACTGTCTATTGACTGTATGTTGTTCTTGTGATGTCTTCTGCATATTGTTTTCGTGGGGTTGCTGTCTTTTCACTTATACTCAATATATTCTTACAAATGTACATTGAATTTCATACTTGTCGGGTTGTTAAAATAATTGAATGTCGTGGTAACGAGTAGTATTTTAGATTTTAAAGTATAATCGTGGAATAAAACTTTACATACTTGGACATTGCTCATTTTCTTGATCAATATAACTGACAAATAAAACCCTGAAAAATTCAATTCATTTTACTGTTAATTTTCAATGAAAAGAACAATCTAAACACAACACGTGAGAAAATAAACGGAAGCTTCAAACAAAAGTGTACATTATATAATAATAAAATATTTCAGACTGTCTTGTGGAAGAGTAAATGTTGATATTTGGTTTAACGTAAACAGAAACATTAGTTCATCAATATTATCATTTATTATACATAACCGCTGGCAGTGACATTTTATTTAAAATATAAATAAGGAGATGTTGTATGATGCCAATAAGACAAATTTCAATCAGAGTTTCAATGACAAATATATCAGCAATTATATGCCTTCAACCAATACAGACATGTACAGACCGAATAATCTGTCTCTTGTGTGTTTATACTTGTCATTTCATATTTAATTTGTCCACCGACCAGAGGAGGGACGACATTCTGCATACGGCACGCATATTGGACTTATATTATCGATCGGTCGCAGTCACCTGGACAATGGAAATTTGTTGGATGATATTATACACATAAGCAATAATATGCAGTTGTGATGATTATATAATATACATACATGTATACATAATAATTGAATTTGGTATTTGTCATTATTCGCCGGGCATATACGAATTTATCCTTTATCAAACTGCTATTTTCCGGGTGCTTTTTGTACGGCATGGACATTATAATTGAATACTCGTTTATTAAAGTAATTTAACAAATTTTGGGTTTTATTTTGGCCAAAATTTTATTTTATACAAAATTATAAATATTAGACTCTTTTTCATTTGTCATTAAAAAAAAAAAGAAAAACACGAGAAAACAAGTAAAGAACGAAGCCAACCAACATCCAAATTAAACATGTAATTTTCGGGAAGGGGGTGATCATTTTATTTCAATTATCTTGAATATCTAAAATACACAGTACATGGTATTTGTAGCTAAGGTTTACGTATTTACGTATTTACTCACGGATTTGACAACTATTTTTGACATTTTATTTGAAAATCGTCGTTTTAGCGACTCATTATGCAGCAACGAATGGAGACTTAAGGAGCCTTTTATGTTTTATGCTGTATAAACAATATTCTTTAACTGTTATACATTTCGATTTTTTTACTTGCTAACTAGCGAAGTATTAATAAAAGCTTGTGTTTAGTATTTTACAGACCTCGAATAAAAATTCCTGTCATTACGGAACATAATTTTATAGATACAATTTACCAAAAGAAGTAAAAATACATTACAGTTTTATGTAAAAGTTATTTTCGATCATCAATATCTCTTTCCATTTGAAAACTTGCTATTCTTTTATGATTGCAATAGAGTATATTTGATATTAAAAATGAACAAATATACATTGCAAATTGAATGATATTCAATGAATTTTAATCTCATAAAACTACACGTCACAGTGAAATTTATTGATTTTACAATTACAAAGTCTAATTGTCAAGTCCGATTTAATCAATTGAGTATACATTTTTAAAGGTTAAAAGTTGTAGAATTTTACCGAAAGCCGTTAAAGCTAGGTAAATTTGTATGCAATTCGAAAACATATTTCATTTTAGTTGTAATTTATGCTCATTTAACCCTCACATATATTTTATTTTGGACAATTGAACAAAGCAAACAAACTTTCACGGAAGGATTTGAATATAATTGAGAAATCAGGGTATTACAAACAAGCTCGAATAAAGGGAGACAAACCTTATGAATCTGCACAAACAATTTTATGTCAAAATTGATAGATTTACCTGGTACTGGATGCTACTTAAAATTCCCAATCAACTATTTTATCGATGATCTGACGTGTACTAAAATGTACTTAACAGTACTGGATTTAACGCTACGGGTTTTTCTTAATTACCTAAACCAGTACTGACTGGTACTTAATCGATCGCGATAGTTAGTGTACTGAACATGTACTGAACAACTGAAAAGATCTTGACATTTTTCCTTGCGGTAAACTCAGGCATTTCAGAGTTGTTCAGTTTAAAATGACCGTTTCAGTAGTAAAACCCGTTACTAGTGCTACTTAGCATATAATTCAGAAACTTGAAAATTGAACAAAACTCTCACATAGCATTTGTATACATGTTTTTTGTTTGTATGTTAGAAAACAATACGAATCATTAGTGCAAAATAAAGCCAAGAAGACAATGAATATTGATAATAAAAACTAAACTGAGGCGAAAGAATAAGACTTTTAGTAACCATTTGCTGATCCGATGAAATGTATTAATAAGGGATCGAAAAAAAAAAAAAAGTTTTAAAGCATCTTGTCATACTACACGTTTTAAAAGAGGTAATAGTAAAGTTTACCTATGTTCCAAACCTTTGAATCAATTTTGAATACTGTAACATGTAAACCAACTTCTTTTCGCAAGCAATTTATTTTTTCGAATTTTACGATTAGAAAAACTCCGACATAAAAGTCGTCGGGAATATGTTAAACGTCGATCTTCTCTTATATTAATACGTCAATGAAATTAAAACACGGCGAAAATTAATCGCCGAGAAGTCGAATAGAAACGACTAAATGCGAAATAACGTATCCGCTAAAATAAATTGGTTTACAGTATACAAATTTAAAAGATTAGCACCTGATGGAATCTAATAAACTCCAAACCATCCAAGACCGCTTGCAAACATTATTTCACCATATGGAGTAGAAGTATTTAAAATATTTACTGCACGACGGGTGTCACATTTCGAGCGGAATCGTCTTGCCCTTCCGGTGCACCTGAGATAACCCCAAGGTTTTGGTGGGGTTCGTGTTGCTCAGTCTTTGGTTTTATATGTAGTGTTTTGTGTACAATTGTTTGTCTTGAGGTCTTGTGTTTAAGCCATGACATTGTCAGTTAAATTTCTACTTATGAATTTCAATGTCCTATCTTTTACAGACCAGACAACTGTTTTGCGTCATTCAAGTCTAAGACCGCCAAAACATGTCTTTTGTGTGACACAGACCCATCATCTTAATTTTTTTACCATTCAGCAAAAAATAAAAAAATAAATAAATAAACACATTTTATTCAAAGACATCAGAATTTATTACGTTAAAGTATACATGGTATATAAAATAAAGGATGATAACACAGTTTTTCAATAAGATTTAAATATCAAATGTACTGACTCGAACGTTTAATTTATTTTGATAACAGAATGATTAGAAGACAATTGTGAATTTAATTCAGATCGCCCCGAGATATATGCAGTATTTCTTTGGATTAAAATATAAGTTTGATTAACTATTGGTCCAATAAAATTTAAAAACAAAACGACCTGTTTTCACATTGATATTTGTTTATCCTATTATTTCAGAACCATCTCCAGAATACCTACAAAAGAAAAGTTAACATTTCACCAAATAGATAATCAAGAATTAAATTCAAAGTCGTTTTACCTGTTCCTTTTTCAAAGAAGTAGTTTTATTTGTTGTACTTTCGATATTGCATAATCAGCTTAAGTTCGTCAGATTGTTGTATAAGTTTTACAGTCCATAACATATGTTATACCACTGAACAACGTAACCTAATTAAGCTGATCAATCAATGTATTTACAGACTTCTTAGAATGTAAAACATGTGTACAGCATTTATGAATTCAAATGATTTCCTACTCACAAAAACTCAAACCGTGACGTGGTCGAATTATTTAATATGATTTATATAGGAATACTTAAGCAACAAGCGTGAAAAACCAAAACAGAATATAGATATCAGTAAACTGTGTACTGACTCTTTTTCACAAAGAAATGTGTTTCTATATTTACATAGGACATCATTCCATTTCAAACCTTCTGGAAGGAACTGTTTACCAGTATAGATTACAAGAGATGGTTTTGCACGTTGCATTTGGATGTATCTTAAGATTTGGTGAGGGTAAATTGACAACTTAAAAACATTTTTTTCTCCTTCTTAATTAAAGCAATGTCATGCTTTAGACACAATTAGATGAGAAAAATATATACTTACTCTTGTTCACAGATAAAACTGTATAATCCGGTACATGTGGCGTCGTTCCATTTCAATCTATATGGAGCATACATATGTAAGCAGTTCTCGTTTCTGCCCTTGTTGTCTGGTACATTAGGATACCAGTCAGTAAAATTGAACAGCTGGTCTGTTTGAGCCCACGTCCACATTCCTTCTACGACATCATCTCTACCTCCTAACCAATAGCTTTGACCTACATTTGTATAGTTAAGAATAATTACACATAGAGACTTGCAAAGAAGCAAATTGTATACATTGAACAAGTGACTTTCATTAGTATTCGTTAATACACAAGGGAGCTACCATTTGATTTTTATGGGGGGCTAGGATGAAATTTGAAAAAAAGGCAGGACAGGAGTTTTGAGTAAAAGAAAGGCAGGATGAGACACTTTGCAAAAAAAAAAGGCAGGATGATAACTAAGGAAAAAAAAGTCAGTATAAACTAATAAAAAAAAAAGTCAGGACCGAAAAGCGTGAAAAATAAAAAGGCAGGACAGAGATTACAACTAAAAAAAAAATGCAGAACAAAATTTTTCATCCTAGCCCCCCTCCCATAAAAATCAAATGCTAGCTCCTAAGTTTCAGAAATTTATATTTTCAATTTAATATGTAATTCTAGTTTTGCATATAACATCAATATGATTAGTCAAAACTGAATACTCCTTAAAGATGTGCAAATATTAAATAATTTGCAAATAAACTGAATACCCTAAAAGATGAGAACATATTAGGTAATGTCTCAAAACCTACATGAAGCTTTAATGTATATCAATAAGCTTTCTCAAGATCCCTTTACGGAGCAATCCAGAACCAGAGGCAAAAAAAAGACAACAGTTGTATACCGGAGTTCAAAAGTCATTAATCGATTGAGAGAAAACAAATCCGGGTTACATCCTAAAACTGAGGAAACACATCAAATATCTTTGACATAAGCAATTTTATAGCTCCAAATTCAATAATTATCACAAGTTTTTTTCTGCAAAAGCGCCAACTCTATTAAGAGAATATTAAGTGAAATAAAATAATTTGAGTAAACGAGATTGTGATTCATTTACCCTTGTAACGTCAGGGGTTCAGATCAACAGTTTTAAATAAGGTACCAATGCGATAATCAATTTTCGTTGCAGTTAAAAACACAAATATATCTTGAATTAGATACCGGTAATACTTTGGGGAACGATGGTCGTAGCGACAAGTACGGCGGACAAAAGTTGTATCACGACGGTAAGGAAAAAATGAATAATTTTAAAATCATAAATGGTGTACATAATTCACTTGTTCATTCTTACACCAAAGGCTCTGTAAAATCGACCATTTGCATCAGTTTCATCCTATCATACTGATAGCGTTTTCTCCGGTCGGCAAAGAAAATCAAAAGACATCCGGCAAAATATCACTGACTAAAATTGATATCAACGCTTATATCCAGATCAATGATATTCACTAATTAGGCATCGCATCTAATATTTCTTTTATTATCAATTATTTATGTAATGGTTTAATTGTTGCTTCGATACAAGAGTTCAATATATCAGGATTAACACAACGAAATGAAGAAACTATTTAAGTGTTAATTTACTGAAAGATACAGTATCTAAATAATAAAGATAATGTTACAGTTTCATATACGATCCATTTGGTCATTAATCTTTTGCTGACTATCGAGTAAGCCCGTTAGAAGTAGCTGGGGGATATAATAACAAGAAGCGACTGATTATGGACTTGTCCGCATCGGACATCAATAAAGCCGTGAACTTAGTAGTATCTCCTTCATCTCCAATCATAATAACAAAGTAAAAGATAGTCTGCTTTTACTGAAAGCCTTCCTTAATATTGATACACAAAAAGTTGACGTGAAGGGAAAATAACCATACTATTCAACCGGGTACATATTCCACTTACGGAAAATAAATCAAAGTGTCTTTTAATCTGCATCAAATATATTGGTAAAATGGTATACACAGGTTAATCGGAGGCTATATTACTTTTGAACAAAATAGAACAACTTTGCCGATTTATCAATTCCATTTTCAAAGGTCAACATATAGAAACAGAAAATTGCTACGGGTTTTACTTTCCTTTCCCTTTATTTTTCTTTAATCGGCTTAACGTTTGTATTAGGTTTTGAGCATTCTTTTGGCATATCTAGAGATTTATCCGAGTAGTAGCTGCTCGTTAGATGGGAAAGCAAAAATAGAAATACAAGACTATTTTCTGTCTTTGTGGCAATGAAGCTAACGCAGCAAATTGTGAAAAGGAGGGATCAAAATGTATTGAAATAATTCGATGGTTTACATGGTGCGCATGTGCAAATAACTGCCGATATACTAAAACAGTTAACATTAGTGACGCTTTAGATAGTTCACAAAAGGAAACAGTACCAATTTTATTTGCAGACAGGATATCCTTATCCTTTAGTAATGTCTTTGTATGATTTTTTTACAAAACTCGCTAAGGTTCTAAAATATGTTTATCGCAAACAAGATTCACAAATAAGATGAAGATTGCCATTTACTTTTCCCATTTTGCATCAAAGTTTCCTAAGACATTTCAACTCATTTTATAGTAATGTTGTGCTCACTCAGAACTGTGTTGTGTACCTACGAATTGAAGGGTGCAACTGCTTTGAAATTTAATCGTCGTGATTGCTTATAATCTTTTAGGCAGGTCCCGGCCAAAATGTATGCATGGCTGAGATGATTCCTAGGGGCAAGAACACAATTGTATTGAAATAATAGAATCCATAACATATGATAATTCAATACAAATTTTATTTATTAGTAACAAAACCTTGTAAACATATATGCCCGTATGATAGTTGCTTGATTAATAGCAATACGAGATATTTGCATCATGTTGTGAATAAGACATATTAATAACTTTCTCAGTTTTGATCAATGATAGTACATCGTGCATTTCGTATGGTTGTCCCTTACCTAGTTTTAGAGTATTGAATGCATATGAACTCTACTGGATACTCATGGTCGTTCACCTCTGGAATTTTGAGATGATTGACATGAGTAAACATAATATTGATACAATAAGCAATTGCTTATTCATATTTAACATGTTTAACTAATAACGCCAGTGATTGCTTTTGAATAAAGAATAGTCTATGCAATTATCTTTCCTTTAAAAAAAAAACCCAAAAAACCAAACAATATAAAATTGAGAATAGAAATGGGAATATGTCAAAGAGGCAACAACCCGACCAAAGAGCAGACAATATGTTTGTTGTTTTGATAATCGAAAGTCATATCAAAATATTGTATCATTCTCAAATATTTTATATGAAGTGTATTTTAGTTTGAAAGACAGGAAAAGTGTTAAATATTCAAATTTTGGATTTTGTATTGATTCTGTCAACTAGCGAGGCCCATCATTTGGGTGTGTCATTAATCATATAATCACATTTCTTTTTGTCAATATAATCACATAAACATTTTAATTTTTTAACGATATAATCAAATAATCAAAAATACAGTCCAAGATTATCAAATAGTCAAATGATCAGCAAATATTTGGTCCATATAGCTACAAACAAATGTAGTAATAAAAAAACACTATTTAAACGGCCAAGTAATCACATTATCAAACCCCATGAGGAGGCTCACTAGCTACATTGTACATATTTCGATTTTCTTTACATACCTGGTCCTTGAGTTTTACCCATGTTTACTAAAAAGGTCGCCTGTTCTTTTGACTGAACTTCAGCAAGGCGGGCGTTGTGTGCACTACAACTGAACTAAATAGAAAATGATGTATGATTACCCCGAAGGTTTTGTATATTAATCGAAATGAAGTCAAATAAAGCTAATAATAGAATTATTGAAAATTATGATTATAATAAATTTATGGAAAAGATATGTAAGATTGCAAATGAGATTATCCACGAGAAACCATAGGAGAGTATAAGACATGTATCGGTAAACTACAGGCCAGTCTGGTCGCTAGCAATTTCCCGTTTGATAAACTGCAGTTTACCATCTACAACGTTCTGATTGGTACGAAACCTTCATACAATGTAGCAAAGGATTTTAACCAATGGAAGAACATAACTTGGATTCTGTGGTTCAAGGTATGGACAGCCGTCAGAGAAAAGCATTACCTCGTGCAAAGCCAACAAAAGTACATCATATCGATGTAAGTTTCATAAAAGTAAAACAAAATAATACTTTAGTCATTTTTTTAATTTATCAAAAACGAAATCACTGTTAGTACCGATTAAAAAGTATATCTTTAATAATACGTTTATTGAAAGGATCAATGAGTTGAAATTTATCGTATTTAAATTTTCAGGCTTTATAACCAACATCACCTTAAATTTCAGGATGTGATTTCCCATTTTAGTAATAATTCTACTGGTACAGCCAAATTTCAAAACAAAATCCTTGTATCCATGAACTGATTTTGTAAATGAGTTAATCAATGTATGAAAATGAAATCCCTCACTTAATTTTTTACCAGTTATACATAGATTCAACTTATTGAAATCATAAACATCACTATAGAACGAGCAAAGAGAACGAGTTTGGAAACATATATGTACATACCATAAGAATGAGCGAAAAACATCATCGTCCAAAAAAATAAAAATTAACAATGGTGAACTAGAAAAACGTCTCTTTTGTAGTAAAATTTTGTTTTGTTTGTAATGATTCTCCCTTGTGGAACTGAAATATCTCTCTCGAAAAGAACAGTTGTTGCTGTTAGATTATTTTAAATTAGTTCCGTTGCAAATATGTGCAGTGTAATTAAGATTTGTTTTATTGTTTACAGCATATACATCGAGTTTACGATTATTGATTTTAAATTGATCAATTAAATGGAATTTATAATAAACGTACTTTAATAGCTATGCAATAAACTGTAATTCAAATAAGATCTGATATTAAAGGGGCGCAATTGGTGCTCATAGAAATACCTACTACACGTTGATAAAAATTATTGCCGATACGTACATAAATGGTGTCAAGTAAAAATTAAAATGAAGCTGCTATTTTTTTTTAAATTTTGATATCTAACTTACTAATAAGTGTACACCATGAAATAGATAGTTAATCTTGTTATAATGCCTGATCGTCAACAAAAGTTGACTGTTCATTTGCAATTGCATGCATGCAGATTTTGAAGTTATGCCAATTTTCGTATTTTCATATTGCATTAAATTTAATTTATATCGACCATAACCATTGGTAATAGT
Source organism: Mytilus coruscus (assembly GCA_017311375.1). NCBI lineage: Eukaryota > Metazoa > Mollusca > Bivalvia > Mytilida > Mytilidae > Mytilus > Mytilus coruscus. The sequence goes on along the minus strand of CM029603.1, from coordinate 62,715,066 downwards.
AAAAAGCATGGGTAGTTATATTTATAACTTTGCATTATGAACAAAATATCGGAAATAAATATGTGTTGGTTTTCCACTCATCAATCACTTTTTATATCATGTTCTTATCTCTAGTAATACGTTTACCTCAGCTTGAAACCAATTTAAACGTTCATGGCTGAAGAAATAGCAAGATGATCCCAAATGATGCCACCCTGTTGCACATTCAGTGTTTCCATTATCTAAAATATAATTGTGAATTGAAATGGGGAATGTGTCAAAGAGACAACAGGCCAACCAAAGTGCAGATAACAGCCGAAGGCCACCAATGGGTCTTCAACACAGGCGGGCTTCAGCTTGCACCAAAACAAAATGTATACTAGTTCAGTTAAACTGCGTCACACTAAATATATATTTTAAAAATGTTACGTGGCTCCTTTACACAAGAATAAAAGCAACGGACAATCGATTAGATTTATTAGGGTTGAATTTACATTTAAAATAAATATACATGAAATGAATTTTGAAGATATAGAAACTGTTCTTGATCTTTGACAAATATTGACCGTTAATGGTCACTATTCAGGGTTAAAGATAAACCTAGACAAGTACACATTGGTCTATCTAAATTGTATGTTGATTGCAATTGTCAGTACTTCGAACTGGCATGATTTATAACAAACCTTTCATAAAATGTCCGTTTATAAATTTTGAAATTATAAAGAAACTAAGGTTTCAACTTCATCGGGCAAAGTTGACCTGAGATGAATTTGACTATTTTGTAGGTTTTTTTCTATATAGCTCTTCAACTGTTTCTATTCTTTTACATTCTCGGCTCTCTAATATTCGAATTTGGGTCTTAATTCCTGATGAAGGTAAATCAATAAAAGTGCATCGGACGCATGAAGTTGTTTGATGTGTTTTCATTTTTTGTGGTATGTTTAAGAGAACACTTGCCTTGGCCAATGATCTATATTCATGTATGGAAATACATTTTTGAGGTTGAGTATTTTATGAGTATGGCTTATTGTTATCTTCAATAAAATTTGGTAATTTATTAAATCTCAATAATATATATATTTTAATTATTCCGAGGTTGTATTATAACTATGACTATGAATTTTACAGCCACCTTTGAATTTAAATGTATATCAAAATCATAAATTTTATGAAATTTGATCTATTCATCGATCTATCGAGATAAAAAAAAAAAAACAATTACGTTAAACAATATATATATTATGAACATACATACCAGGCAAATTCAGCAAAATCAGCAAGTGAAATACTTGAAACAAGTTCACAATCATGATTCTCATTATATACGAAGTACTTATCTGTACCTCGGTTAATTTCAAAGTGATACAAAAGCCTTATCTTAATTTTAATCAGTTTATATAAGTCTGAAACTTACACAGAAACATTTAGATATGGCAACGTTTTCAGTATTGATTTAATCGCGAAAGTTCTCAAATGAAAATCGTAAAATTTTAAAATGTCCAATGGTCAACATTGCTATCCCCTTTCTCCATGAGGCGGAGTTTGTATTGGACAATGTGTTCTGATAGGCGTCCGTACTGCACGTACGTATTAACTTCCGTTTGTAGTGTCCGTGATTATCTTCCCAACCTTATAGCTTAGAGTTTTTTACTAAATGAACAATGTCAAAACCAGGTAGCTTTACATATTAAGCACCTTCCTTCTCTATACATTTATCATTGTTTTATCATTCAAATTAAATTTATAGGTGCGAAAAGCCTTTCATTTTCCACGAAAACATCGACCAAATGTTCAATAACAATGTTTTTGTTATATTAATAAATGCAATGTAGTAAACACTAACCTTTTCAAATAAAGATACTACTGGTAATACTGTACGATTTCAAAGAGGTAACAGTATAGTTCATCGTGGTTCTAAACTCGTGAATCCATTTTGAATATACACATAATATGAAAGAAGATTAAACCCTGAGAGAATCGATCTCATGGACTCCAAATCAAAGAAGTCTGGATTCGTCGACAGCTATGTAATAATACATTTATTTTTACAGTTGCAAACAGCACCAAAGCGAACAATCTACATACATGTAATATACGATTATTTTGGCGTCGCTCAAATCTATGACCGCCAAAACATGACTCGTTTGTTGACACATACCCATCTTACCTATTAAGTAATTTGTAATAGTGACTGTACAACTAGTGACGTGTCGATTTCAGTCTTTCTCACAACCTTGCTGATGTTGAGTCAATGCGTGAAGAGCACAAATCAACTTTGCGCGTTGTCTATACAAATGTTCATGTTTGGCTTCTCTGGGAAACTTGGGTTGATGTAACAGGTGTTAATTAGTAAAATATGTGTAAAATTGAAGAAAAAAAAAAAAAAAACAAGTCTATAAGGACCCCATTTTAAATAAGCTTGGTTGCTTTCGTGGGTGGTCCTTGTGTTAAGGCATTAGAAGTACCTATGTCACAACCATTGCTATATTTTAAGGTTGTATTATATAATTAGGTCTTTCCACTTTTCCGTGGAAAGACCTATTGGTTTTGTTCTGATTATTAAGGTCTTTCCTTTTCTATAAGGAAAGACCTTACTGTATTTCTTCTTCTTCTTCTTCTTCTTCTGATTATTATTATTATTATTAAGGTCTTTCCTTTTCTATAAGGAAATACCTTACTGTATTCTTCTGATTATTAGGGCTTTCCACATTTCCGTGGAAAGACCTATTGGTTTTGTTCTGATTATTAGGTCTTTCCACTTTTCCGTGGAAAGACCTATTGGTTTTCTTCTGATTATTATTATTTTTTCTTCCGCCTAATTTTTTTTCCTTCGCTGTTTTTTTGTTTCGCAAGATGTCGCTTAGCCATATGGTATATGATATCGAACAGTTAATACGCTTTTGAAACTGACACCGCGTAACCAAAAACTTTTCCATGTAAGAGTTACCTCCCCGAACACTGTTTTTCTTGTTATTACTTATACGTCGCAACCGCATAAGAAACCGACTAATTTATTTTACCAAATTGCTCG